>PITA01003426.1:0-139976 GCA_004023965.1 Spilogale gracilis | reverse complement strand
GATGTTCTCTTTCCAGGCCAAAGCCAAAATACAGGAAAGAAAGAAGAAAGGTTTTCATGCTTGGTTAAAGTATGAAGTCTCGATCTAGCCTCTTAGGAGGCAGCCGCCAATCTCTTCTCTTCCTGGTCAACTTGATTTGGAGGTCTCCGGTGTTTGTACAAAATCAGACATCAGGTGGAGCTTTCTTCAGCTCTAAGATATGTACTCAAGGCTCAAGTCC
Source organism: Spilogale gracilis (assembly GCA_004023965.1). Lineage (NCBI taxonomy): Eukaryota > Metazoa > Chordata > Mammalia > Carnivora > Mephitidae > Spilogale > Spilogale gracilis. Next base: position 139,756 of record PITA01003426.1, on the reverse strand, counting down.
CCAATCTTGAGTGAGGAGGACTTGGTACAGTCCCTTTCAAAGGCGTCCAGCGGTGGTCTCTGTTCTTAGTGATTCCAAATCAGAGGGTGGGAGAAATCTGGAACCATGAATTTGGAGAGTCATAGACGGATATTTGAGGAAACTAGAAAGACTTGGGATCTAGTTGATTTACAGCTATATATACAAAACCTCAAAGACAACAGTACTAAAATCTAACATAGACAAAGGTGCAAACATAATTTTTCTCTCCATAATCACCTCCATTTTTTACCAAAGATAATCACAGTAAAACTAATGTGTTTGCATTAAACTTAGCTTGACTCATTATGTAAGTGAAGGAAGAATAGTGATTGACCATGTAAGCTATTGTTAAGACTACTATATTGGAATTTTTTGGTAATTATTTATTTATTTATTGACAGAGAGAGATCACAAGTACGCAGAGAGGCAGGCAGAGAGAGAGGAGGAAGCAGGCTCCCTGCTGAGAAGAGAGCACAATGCAGGGCTCGGTCCAAGGACCCTGAGATCATGACCTGAGCTAAAGGCAGAGGCTTAACCCACTGAGCCACCAAGGTGCCCTATATTGGAATTTTTTACAAGGAATCTCAGATTGAACTTATAAGAGTCTCTGTGACCAGGAAACCAAGGCAACGACTTGCCTTATGATTTTACCTAGTAAACTGTCAGGAACCCTGAAAGCAAGATAACAGGCTAATTTTTCTGAGGGGCTTTATTGGTTTCATAAAGTCAACTTTAGTTCTCAATATCTGTCTGGTCATATATGAATCTATGCACATCTTTCTCAAATATAGCATTCTATTCAAAGCTTTGGTAATATAACCAATGTTTAGAACAGATTCTTATTTTACTTATACATATGACTAATTATATTGCCATGGAGAGAATACTCAAGAGTTTCCAAATTCTGGAGGAATCAGTAGGAAGCATAAATAAATATTTCATTTTTGTTAACAAGGTATACTTTACCATATTGCTATAAGCCATAGATAGCTTAAGAGAAAGGGTTTCCTTAAATCTGGAAAAACAAAACATTAAAGAATAGCAGTGTCTTAGGCAAAAGTCGTAAAAAATTACAATCATCCTCGTAAATTTATTCAGTCCTATGTTATTAATACTTGTTCTGCTTGAATCCCTTTTTTTTTTCCTATTAGTTCTGGAAATTCTTACCCAGTTCCATTTTATGATCTCAAAGTAATCAGAAACCTGTGTTTACCAGAGTCCTTCCCATGAATCTCCTTGAAGATGAAGCACTTTTGCAGGAACACTTTTGCAAAAACATCTGGGTAAAACAATAACTTCTGGTAAATAACAAGACTTAAATGCCCATTATTAAATGTCTGATGAGAATTCATTATACTGAAACTGACAAGGAAATTTCATTATTTCTGCAACAGGCAACATTTTAAGATAATAACTAGAATTATGATGATAACATTATACCAGGACATATCAGACTTTAGGAATTTCATACCATTTCTGGAATACTTATAACATATACAACACAAAGAAGGTTAGTACTTCTTAGTTGACAAATGGTTCTCATGTAATTTAAGATATCAAATAAGTCTACTTAATTTAACATCTCTCTTTTTACAAAAAGAGAGAAAAAAATCTTTTTTAGATGTTCCAGGGATCTTCTAAAACTTCTTAAAGTTAATTCAAGGTGAAAGTGATTTTATTTTAGAATTTTATTGGGGGAAGTTTTATTTAAAATACCAAGAGGTTGTAGGGGTGTCTGGGTGGCTCAGTGGGTTAAGCATTTGCCTTTGGCTCAGGTCATGATCTCAGGTCCTGGGATGAAGTCCTGCATGGACTTCTCCCTCTGCTTGCTCCCCCTGCTTGTGAGTGCTCTCTCTCTTTCTCAAATAAGTAAGTAAATAATCTTTAAACAAAATACATCAAGAGGTTTTAGAAACACTGGTCAAGTGGGGTCACAGGTCACTGTGAAGCAATGCTCTCTTATCTACTTTATAGTGACAATTAAAGATTTTGTAGACAAATGTAGAAAGTTAATAGTTGTAAAAATAAGAAAAGAAAACTTTAACTCTTGTAACAGAGAAGACTCTGCTTTCCTAAATAATCAAAAGATCTAATAAAGATAACACAGGAAATTGTTTTGGCAAGACAAAAATCTTTGTTTTCTAAAAAGATTACTTAAAAGATAAGGAAAAAGATAAGATTAATTAATTTAAAAAAAAAGATTTTTATTTATTTGTCAGAGAAAGAGAGTGAGAGTGTGAGCACAAGCAGGGAAAGCAGCCGGCAGAAATTTCAATCATGAAATGGGTATTGTGTTGAAGACACATAAGAGTTATTATCATCATTATTATTATTGTTCACTTAATTTTCAAATGTTCCGATTTTTGTTTTTCTTCTAATAAAATTACCTCCCTGAAATTGGTATTTTAAAGAGATGACCTAGTTGAGAATTCCCAGAGAAGACTGGATAAAACATTTACAATTCAAAGGCCCAGGGAAAGAATGCAGGTTTCTCCTCAAGGACTTTTGTTCCCTTAAGGTTAGAATTTTTACAATACTTACAAGCCTATGAGATAAATAGCCAAGGTTAGGACACATCCATCCATTTTGGAATGTTTGGATTTTTTCCCCCTCTTTGTACATGTAGCTGAGGGAAGAAGAATTAAAAAAGATATTCCTATTAGGATCTGAATATCAGCTTCCAATTTGACCAAATTTCTGTTCATAGAGTTGTTAAGTCCTTTCAAGTATCTTATAAGGTTTCAGCCAGGCCAACACTAAATATTTCTGGCAATATTTACCTTATGGACCCAAGGGGTGTCCTCAAGGAGGATGCAAAAGATACCGTTTCCATAAGATCTGAGCACTCCCAAAGATATCAAAAAGAACTGACAACCTGCATATCTCAGGTAGACAGAAAGCCAAGGCAAATTCCTTGGACACAAAATGAGATAAGCAAGAAGGCAATCCCTGGCAAAGAAAGGTTCGATAACTGTCTGGATTTGGAAAGGAAGGGACACATGAAATTTTATTTTCCTTCTTGATTGGCCATTACAGGTTGAGATTCAGGAGAGCTGATTCCAGTAAGAATCCTCACACTTTGTTGGCTTCTGCCAGTTTTCCCAGGACCCCCTCTGTAGGCTCTGGTATCTGCCAGAAGGTGGCAAGATGTTTTGTTTTCATTAATTTTAATTTTAGTTTTGAGTGAGAAAAACTGAAAAGACCCCATTGTGGGGGTGGGGGGAGGGCGACAACTGCTTATTTCTCCTTTTCCTGCCTCTATCTTGCTTGGATCTGAACCCCTGTCTTTTATATGTCTCAGTACCAATGCATATTCTCCTTGTAAAGGTCAAGGAGTTAATCATTTCCTGGACTCTCCCAGCACAATAGATAATGTCTACAGAGTGACCCAGTGGGGTCCTCATGCACGCTTTCTAAAAACACTGACCCAGACACGTTGACACCAAGACTCCTGGCTCCAGGATGTAAGTGACTTATGGAGGACACCTGAGCACTGTCTTTGTTTTGACCAGTTCCTGGATGCCTGAGAAGACATATACATTAAACCACCATCCTCAATAAAAACCCCATAGCCCAAGGAAAGAAGAGACCTTCTCCTTTCCCTTCTGAGTCTCCCAGACACCCCATCTGTCCTACTTGGTCACATAATTTGATAAACCCTACTCTCACTTCTCTCAGCTCACATTTGATTTCTCCTGCAAGAAGCCACGGACCCTCTTGGCTGGTCCTGCAGGACCTTCTCTGGGTACTTGGACCCAGTCTGCATCACTTTCCCTTAGTTGTTTAAGGGAATAACATAGCAATTTACCAGAAAATTCCTCAGAGCCTTATCAACTCAGAGGTGGTCCCAGACAGGGGCCCTTTTCTGAAGGTACATACAGGGCGTCTAGAAGACCATTAACTTGGCAGACTTTTGTTTATGATCTTGTGGAACACAATTCAGACATAGAATTAGTAGAATGCATATCATCAAGTAAAGGAGGACGGAGGGAGCAGTAGGAGTTATGTCATTCTTATAGTCCTTCGTTTTCGGTTCCTTTAATAGTGTTAATTTTTCATTAGGCTTTTGCAACAAATTTGTCAATGAAGCTATTTTGGAATTTTGAAACCTTTTAGAGGCATCTACACCCCAATGAAAATAGGTATCCCATTCTGTTTATTTGGGACTCTTTGCTTTCAAGTGCATGTCTTAAACTATCTTATGTTATTGAAATGTTTCTCTTAATGGCCATTGTAATTCTAGGCTGCTTTTGGTAAGATTTCACCAGCATTGTAGATATCTACAGCTTCTAGGACCACGGTGGTTCTTGGATATAAAATAAACTGTGCCAAAGGTGGTGTGCTTCACTCTTTAGAAATTAAACATCCCATTCTTTTAGCTAGCCTTTTGGGTCTCTTGATGCAGATTAATACCTAACATGTGCCATGGGGTTGGAGATAGTATAGTGTTTTACAATGTACTTTGCTGTACAGAAATTTTCTTGAGGTTGGTGAGTAACCTGGTGTCAATCAACCTGCTTTGTGACCAAATTATTCTAACACAGTTGTCTTTGAGTTAGGTGGTAAGGGCTCTAACACCTTTAAATGCTCAATCTGTGCCCACCAGTTTGGAGGCTGCTTTTGAGATTCTCATTAGCAATAGCCTTTTTCTACAGGTGGTGAGATAAACAAACAAGCGTACCTTAATATATTAGCAGCAACCAATGACCGAGAACAGGGGAAAGGACTAAACCAGCAGACCCCAAATAATAGGGATTGAAGACTGATTCCAAACAAAGAGAACTCCAGATGCCACTAGCAGTTCCAAACAGGGAGTCTGTGGAAAAATTCTAAGGGCTGGGGTTTAGATGTCACTACAGGCTAGCCAATAAAAGGCTCTGTATAAACCTCCAAAAATTCCTACCATGGAACCCAAGAAGTTCCAACATCTGTAGGCAGCAAGCTGGAGACCCAGGAGGGCTGATGGTATAGTTCCAGTCCTAGTCTAAAGGCCCGAGAGCCAGGAGAGCCAATAGTGTAAATTCCATATCAAGTCTAAGTCTGAACACAAGACAAGACTACAGATATCCCAGCTCAAAGATGCACAAAGAAAGTGGGTTCTACTTTTTCAACTTTTTTGCTCCATTCAAGCTTTAAAAGGGTTAAATGAGACCCACCCACATTATGGATAATCCACTTTACTCAGTTTACAGATTCAAATGCTAATCTACCTTAAACACCCTCACAGACACACCTAGAATAATGTTTAACCAAATATCAGGGGGCCATCTTGTGATTTAATCAACAGAAAATTAATCATTACAATGTCCCAATTTTGTTTCCAGAAAACATAGTCAGTAATGCTAAGAAATGTGTCTAATATGTTTTAAAAGCAGAACCTTCTAAAACTATACCGTATCATATAAGCCTGTTAGTATTTGATTCAGCAGAAAGGTGGTGGGCATGGTAGAAAAAGCAGCCTTTGGGGCCATGAACCATGGAGCTCAGATCCCAGGTATTTGTCACTCCCCTGGCCTTGGGGAAATGTCCTGTTTTAGAACCTCTGTTTTCATATCTATAAAATAGGGATGATCAAGTGTAATATTCAAAATATTTAACAACTGGTCAGTACACATACCCATCCATTAAAAGAGAAGTCAGCCTTCTAGGGATGTGCCAGTATACGCCACTTGCATATGACCCTGGAGACTATGGCTCCCACTTCGTGGGAGACATGTGAGAATTAATAGGTACAGAAATTGGCCCATGGTGATGGTCCACATTGGCAAAACAGGTCAACAGCTCATATTCTGTCTTCTCATACCTTTGGAAAGAGGTTGTCTTCCTTTACAATGAGGTAGATAAGGTTTCCCCCATCCTTGCACCTTGGTTGAAGTTGTAGGGCAGGCTCTGAAGGGTTATTTTTGGTCCACATAGTCACAGTGAAATCAGGGCAGGAGCCATATCAGCCACAGAGATCTTAGTTTTACAGAAGCAGCAAACAGAATTTCTTTTGAGCATTTTGGCAGGATTTTAGTCCAGTTAAAAATGCATACTTCTTGGGCGCCTGGGTGGCTCAGTTGGTTAAGTGACTGCCTTCAGCTCAGGTTATGATCCCGGAGACCCGGGATCGAGTCCCACATCGGGCTCCCTGCTTGGCAGGAAGCCTGCTTCTCCCTCTGTCACTCCCCCTGCTTGTGTTCACTCTCTGGCTGTGTTTCTCTCTGTAAAATAAAATCTTAAAAAAAAAAATGCATACTCCCTTATATGTGAGAGACTGATATGTGTGTTTTTTCCTTTCCGTGCACCTTCCTGACATCAAAGGCTAGAAAGCTAGGCATTTCTCAGACTCCTTTGCAGATAAGGTTTCAAATGTAAACTAGATTTTGTAAATCAGAAGTATCCTATGAAATGTGGAAGGAGGCAGACACTTGGCTCCTATGTATCTATGTCCATCACTGTTGTGGGTGTCAAAAGTCAAGGTATCATTTACTGGTGCAGGTCAGTTTTGAAGTCATGTCAGCAGTGGCTTCCTGATCCCTACTGAGTGCTGATCTTGGTGCCTCTGGTTGTGTCTCTGCAGCAGCATGGTCCTAGTAGCTGACGTCTGTGCAACAACTTTTTAATGAGGATGCTGCTCCTTTTCCAAACTGGTCCAACAGCAGTAAAATTTTGAAAATCATTCCTGAAAGTTCCAACTGTAGTCCTTATCCCCTGGGGTAGATCTGATGTTCTGAAACTAAATATACACAGGTTATATTCCTGATCTCATCTTCTGGGAATTTAGCCATAAATGTACCTGTAATCCATGTGTGTAAAAAAAAGCATACAGAGAATTCACCAAAGAATTACTGCATATCAAGAAAATAACTTAAATGCCCATTGACAAGGATTGACTCAATAAAGTTTGTTGTATCCACACAATTTAATCTTATACTTTTTTAAAAAGATTATTTATTTATTTATTTATTTATTTATTTATTTATTTATTTATTCTTTTGAGAGAGAGAGAAAGCAAGTGAGAGTGGTAGGGAGAGGGAGAGGATCTCAAGTTGACTTTTCACTGAGTGTACAGCCCAACCTAGAACATGACCTGAGCCAAAATCAAAAGTAGGATTCTTTTTTTTAAATTTAAGATTTTATTTATTTATTTGACACAGAGAGATCACAAGTAGGCAGAGAGGCAGGCAGAGAGAGAGGAGGAAGCAGGCTCTTCGCTGAGCAGAGAGCCCGATGTGGGCCCCAATCCCAGGACGCTGAGATCATGACCTGAGCCAAAGGCAGAGGTTTAACCCACTGAGCCACCCAGGCTCCCAAGAATAGGATTCTTAACCAACTGAGCCATCCAGGTGCCCCAGCAATTTATTTTTTTAAGGAAATAGATCTAGCTAGGAGGTTATAAAAAGTGTGTAACAGAAGGCGCCTGGGTGGCTCAGTGGGTTAAAGCCTCTGCCTTTGGCTCAGGTCCTGATCTCAGGGTCCTGGAATCAAGGCCCACATCCGGCTCTCTGCTGAGCAGGAAGCCTGCTTCCTCCTCTCTCTCTGCCTGCCTCTCTGCCTACTTGTGATCTTTCTCTGTCAAGTAAATAAATAAAATCTTTCTTAAAAAAAGTATGTAACAGGGTAGTTTTCATCGGCGGCTCGGGTTTGCGCCTCTCGGCGGGGGTCTCCGGGGCGCGTGCCCCGCCCGGCCGGCCGCCCCCCGCCCCCCGGCCCGCCCCGGCGCCGCCGCGTCCCGCCCTCCGGGGCCCCCCGCCTGCCTGCCGGGCGTGCCGGGGCGGGCTGGCGCGGGGGCAAAAAAAAAAAAAAAAAAAAAAAAGTATGTAACAGAATATTATAAGCAATGTCATTAAATATTTTAATTTTTCTTGGATATCCACACCTACCGTTCATAGCCCATATTCTTGGGAAACGATGATAACTTCACCTCTGGCTCTTAGGTGGGTTCCTTGCTCAGGTCTAACTAATTCATGTAGCATGTCCCCTTCTAGGGGGATTGGTTTTGATAGGAGCATGTGACCCAGCTCATGTCAATGAGATCTGAAAATAGTTGGCTTGAGCCTCCAGGGAAAATCAATAATAAAATTAAAGCTTTCTGGCTCTTCTGAGAGAACTTCAGGAAATAACTTCCCTCTCTGCCTAGATATGGACATGTCAGTATGTAGCCCTGGGGATGTCAGCTAGTCATATTTCAGCCAAGATGGGAAGCCAGCCTTAGCAATCACACCATGAGTGGCAGAGAAGAAAGAGAAAAACCAGACCTCTGAAAACATAATTAAACCACTGAGTCAAATCAACCCTGAACCAAGCTTTTTCTGAATTTCTAGTTATACCAGTCCACAAGTCCTATTTATTACTCAGGACAATATGAGTTTGATTTTTGTTACTTGCAGTGGAACATGTTCTATAAATTAAGTGTGTGGGGGGGAGGGACCAAAACAAAAAAAAAAAGTGTAGACTGTAATACCCATTTGTGTTAAAAAACAAAAACTTTAAAAATTCATATATAAAAATATGCTTGACTATCATAGAAAATTTTTGGAAGGAGACGTTTCCAAACAACGTTTCACTGATTATTTATAAGGAGTGATTTTGGGAGCTCTGCAGCAAGAGGGAGACTTCTCATTATTATTATTATTTTGCATTTGAATTTATTTAATCAATTGCATAATATTGGTTTAATAATTCTTTTGAAATATAATCATTAATTTTGCTCACACACAAGTATCTCCACAAAGAAATTGTTGTGATTTTTTAATGCTCACACCAGCAAAAGAAAAGGCAGAGGATGGAAGGGAAGAAGCCCCTCTCTGGGTCACATGGTCACGAGTGGGATTGGGGGCAGAGAGTGTCATCAAAGCCTTGTGCTTCATCAAGTGTCATTCAGGAAAAGGCAGCTAGCAGATTCTGAAGACTGTCTTCAGACAACATGCCCTGAGGTTTGGTTGACCTCCTGCAGTTAAGCTGCCTCTAAAAAATCTGGGGGCTAGTGGAGTACCTGGGTGGCTCAGTTGTTAAAGCATCTGCCTTCGGTTCAGGCCATGATACAGAAGTTCTGGGACCAAGCCCCGCATCGGGCTCCCTGCTCGGCGGGAGGCCTGCTTCTCCCCCTCTCTCTCCCTCTGCTTCCCACATTACACTCCCATTCTAAGGAAAATGTTTCTCTTCTATTCTACTCACACCACCTCACGCTGGTCACCAAATCTGTGTGGTTTCTACACCAGGTCAGTCTTTGACACCAGCTAGGGGTTCTACAATGTGACGCAATCCTGACACCGTCTACCCGTTAAGGTTGAGGGCTCAGTCCTATAAGGCTGCTCCTTGGACCCCTTTCCAACGTCAACTTCAAGTCCAGGTAGCCACCTGGGCTTCTGGTCTACCAGCTATAAGTCAGAGCTTCCTCCAAACCCCTCCTCAGTTTTGATAATTTGCTAGAACAGTTGACATACTCAGGAAAACTGTTTACTTACTTGATTCTGGTTCATTGTAAGAAGATCCAACTCAGGGGGTGCCTGGGTGGCTCAGCTGGTTAAGCAACTGCTTTCAGCTCTGGTCATGATCCTGGAGACCCAGGATCGAGTCCCACATTGGGCTCCCTGCTCAGCGGGAAGCCTGCTTCTCCCTCTCTCATTCCCCCTGCTTGTGTTTCTAGCTGTGTTTCTCTCTGTCAAATAAATAATAAACAAACAAATAAATAAATAAATAAATAAATAAATAAATAAATAAATCTTAAAAAAAAAAAAAGAAGAAGATCCAACTCAGGAACAGCCAGATGGAATTGATGCTTTCGGGCTAGGTATGTGTTGGAAGGTACTCAGAGCTTCTAGGCCCTCTCTCAGGGCCTCCCAGCACCCCTGTGAGTTCACCAACCTGCAAGTTCTCTAAACCCTGTCATGTAGGGCTTCTATGCAGGCTTCACTACACAGGCGCTATTGGTTAAGTCATGGAACCTTGGTGATTAATTTAACCTCTAGTTCCTCTGCCCTCCCAGGAGGATGGGGGCTGGAGCTAAAATTTCCAGCCCTTTACCCAACAGTCTGGTTCCCCTGGCAACCAGCACCTTCCCCAAGGCTATCCAGCAGCCCCAGCCACCAGGCATCTCATTAGCATACCAAAAGACGAGATTCTTTATAGAGATTCCAAGGGTTTTAGGTGTCCTGTGCCCTGATATAGGGGGTGGGGGGAGGGGGACAGAGGTTCAGTCTAATGAGGCCTGGCCAACCCAATAGAAGGCCTGAAGCTGTGATAGCCCTTCAGAGTTATTCCGAATTGGGGTAAAGGGCCAGGCCTTTGTCCCCGCTTTAGTGAACCCACATCCAAGGAAGAGGAGCCATCTGGGGATAGCCGAGAGCTATGGCAACCTTCTAAAAGCTGAGGGCATAAGTTTTTCAGGCGTGAACAGATCCTGGAGACTGATCACCGCAGCTCCTGCAACACCTTCATGTTTCCCAAATCCCCTCTCTCTCCTCCACACCCAATCCCTTAAATACCTTCCAAATGGTGTCAGCAGTGCCCTGCTGATTTCAGTACCTGCCCTGAACTCTTCACTGGGTTTTTGTCACTGCTGCTCAGAGAAAAACCAAGTCAGTTCACCTCTGTGCTAAGCATTTCACATTCATTATTTCATGTGATAGTCCAAACCACCTTTGAGGTCAGAACTATCTTGCCCCCATTTAACAGCTGAGGAATCTCAGTGTGGATCTTAAATAACTTAACCAAGGTTATGCTGCTAAGAATCACATGTTCCTAAATACTAGCAACACTGCCCGTGACCAGTGGATAGTGAAGGCCAAGCTCAACAGGGCAGTGTGGGGGTGGGGGCAGTGGAAGGAGAGAGGAGCCAAATCAAAATGGCAGCTCTGAGCATGTGGGCATCCAGGTTTTTTCTATCCACGCCAATTAGCCCCTCTGCAAACCACCCTAAATCACACAGGCTCTGATGGAAAGATACAACCCTTAGTCATAACTTCCTCCTAAATCTCTCAAATACAGAACTTCTGGTCACCACTGTTCTACCTCACCCCTGCCTCTTCCCTTCGTGGCGCTGAAAGTCCCATCACACGGAGGAAAAACCCAGCCCAAAGGTACCAAAACACGGGCTGTAGGCAGCCCCGGTCTTAGGCCAGCTCCTGTGGATCTCCACTATTTCACTGTGTCTTGACAACCCTCCCTGCTCTGCTTAAGGGGCCATTAAAAAAATTACTACTGTTATTACTATTTTTTTTTAAATCAGAGGAGTCTATTTGTAAAGCTAGAATATGCAGAATAGGCACGTCCCCACCCTCAACTCTATCGCAGTCATTGAGTTAAAGGGACTAAGGCAGTGGTGCCCATGATTTCTAGTCACTGCACTTATTTTTCAAGGAAGAAAAGAAAAAAGAAGCCTAATGCTATTATGGTGGCTAATTAAATTTCTTCTTTGCTGTTACAATGCATTCATTTTTGAGGATCATTACTTTTCGTGTAGCTTCTTTCAAGAGCTTGGTTTAAGGTTTTAAGTTCACAAAGGAGAGGGACAGCGACTCCCTTTACAGAGGATCCAGTGAGTTGATAGAGAGGGGTGCGCTTGCATATAGCCTGTAGTAATGTTCAAAATTCAGGGCGTTCATTTCCTACTTAATATTCATTTATTCACAAAGTCAAGACTGCCCTGTGCGTGCCAGATCCTCTGAGGTGCATGCTGGGGAGGGGGAGCGTGGAGGGGAGGCAAGGCTCAGAGGTGGCTCTGGGAGGAAGGCAGCACAGAAACTGAAAAACCGTGTTTGGGGCCCTGGACACAGCTCTCCTGGTGCAGGGTGAGCAGGCACATCTCTTTCTAATAGGGTCCGTGGTCAAAGGAGTGAGGTCATTACAAAAGCAAAGGTTAAGCAAAGCTTTATTTCGCATCAAGCATCAGAATTTAGGGGGCTAGCCAGGGTCACTTTTCTGTGGAAAAGGACCACGCCCGACTTCTCAGGCCAGCTTTTATAGGGCACCCCCCCCAAATCACAAGCTGACTAGGGTCACGTCCGCAACCGAGCTCACCCACTCACTTGAGGCTTGCCTGAGTTAATTTGCACTTCCATGGGCCCTGGACCCCGGAGGTGGAGGTGGAAGCACAGGTACCTGGAGTTCCCATCGGACCCCAAGTACTGGTAATGGGCTGCCCACTCTTGGTTTGTATCTAAATACCTCCCCAGAGAGCTCCCAGGACAGGAGATTAAGGGGGTTAGCTGATTGGGCTTCTCCCCCAACCTGGCTCGCCTTTGTTTTCCAGGGGCCATTTGTCCCTAATACCTGGAGCTGTTTTTCTGAGTAAACAGGATGGCGGCTTGGATTTTAAAACAGAACCTTACACTTTCCAGATCCGCGTTCAGTGTCTTTTTGTTTGTAGTCTGAAATCTGCCACTGTGGACCCCTGACATCATGGGCAGGGCAAGCACCACGATCAGAGCTCCTTCTCACCCTTTTGGAGAGCCAACATACCTGCACAGCCCCGGCTGGATTTCATTTTCCAGGTGAGAAACTCAGGCGGAGAGAGGAAGGGCTTCTTCTCCTCGGTTTTCTTCAGTGCCAACACTGGCAGGCCACAGGTACTCCATAAATGTTTATTAATGCTCTAAAAGGTTTCTCCTCCTCCCCAAGTTATAGATAAACTGTATGAAAGTATAAAAGGTAATGTAAGTATACTAAACTAAAGATTTTTTATTATTTATTTATTTGACAGAGAGAGAGAGAGAGAGAGAGAGAGATCACAAGTAGGCAGAGAAAGAGGAGGAAGCAGGCTCCCCAGGCTCCCCGCCCCGAGCAGAGAGCCCGATGCGGGCCTTGATCCCAGGACCCTGAGATCATGACGTGAGCCAAAGGCAGAGGCTTTAACCCACTGAACCACCCAGGTGCCCTCAATTATACTAAATTAAAACAGTTGCAGATATCGAATCTGAGAAAAAGCATTTAGTGTCACAGAGAAAAGAAATTACTAACGTCCTTCACCATAGCAAGTGGTGGGCACCCCCCCTTTTTTTCAAGATTTATTTATTTATTATTTTAAAGAGACAGATCTAGCACAGGGGAGGAGGAAGGGAGGGGCAGAGGGAGAGAGAGAGAGAGAGAATTTCAAGCAGATTCCCCGCTGAACGCAGAGCCGACCTGGGGCTGCATCTCAGAACCCTGAGATCATGACCTGAGCCAAAACCAAGAGCGGGATGTTCAGCTGACTGCACCACCCAGGCACCCTGAGCACCCCTTTTCTGATTCAAATTAGATATTTGAACAGGATCCTTTGTAGATCTCCAAAGTTGTGGCTCAAATCTGCAAAGCCATTTGGGACTAAGCTTCCCTATTTTGAACAGTAAAATATTTCATTCATTGCACAGAGTTTTCAGGGGCTAAACAAAACGTTAATCCAAAGTGAAACTGACGCTCTGTACAGCCAAATATTTAGGTAAAGGCCAAGTCTAATTTCAACAGATGATACCTACAAGTTAAAAAAACAATCTGCTGACATTTGGAAATGTGTGTTGGCCACAGCGAATAATCACAAAAGTATGTTTTCCATTAGAAAAAGATAGAAATTGGATATGAGGCTTGAATGATAAGGGGTACCCACCCCTATTAAATATCTCATTTTTAGCCTTACGTTTTTCAAAATACCCCCCCAAAAAGACAAAAAAAAACCTGTTAGTGATACAGAGAAATAATGCAATGCTAGCTGCTCTCCAATACTGTACTGCAAATGTCCCATTGGGCTCACAGGACAAACAAAACCCCATTCTGAACCCTCTACATATAACTTACATTCTGTCCTCCGCCACCCCACTCCCCACATCCTCCCACTCTCCACTGTGGTAATGATGTGAATGCGCAAAAGTCAAGACTGGGTTAAGAGGGGACCAAAAAGAATGTTTTAGATGAAATCAGATGTGACCCCTGGAATCAGGAGCATTTGCTGAGCATGGTTTTAATTACGGGGGCTCAGGCAGCTTCCAGATACCATTCTCCTACAGCCTCGTGTACCTCTAAAAATGTGTACAGCCTGCCAGCCTGCCAGCAGGAAGGGTTTATGGCCTCGCACTCCATTAAAAAAATAAATAAATCAGAAACCCCTGAGGCAGTCGCATGTTCAGAAAAAATGAAATTGCAACCTGTTTACTTCTTCGGCATTTAAATTTCCAGCCCAGGCACAGCCTCACCAGCTAAGACTAAACCTTATTGTGAAGGAATTAAAATTCTTTTGCTCTGATGCAGTCCAGCTTCGAGCATATGGCCTGTAGCTGAAGCCGTAGGGCTCATCTTGTGTTTTCTGAGATCTCGTAAAATTGCTGAACACTAATGGAGGGAAAGAGTTTTGCATCTTAAAAATGTGTGGGGACTTCATTACCAACTCAGGCTCTTTAAACAGGGCAACTAGTTGTCTAAGACCAGGGCCATTTCAAGATGCAAAGGAAATGAAGTCCATAAATGTGGAAGAACAGGATCTAATATCACAGGGTGGGGGAGGGGTGGGCTTCTCTGTCACTGGGAGAAAAGATCTCAGAAAGCTGAGGACTGAAGGTGAAAACATAGTTACTAGTCAAACCCAGTAGCTTTGAGAGAGAAGAGAGCCACCCATCAAAATTTCCCTCTTCAAATAGCTGAAGGCTTGGTGTGAGTAAATTTTATGTGTCAACTTGGTTAGGTGATGGTGCCCCGTTATTTAAAAAAACACCACCCTACATGTTACTGTGAGGTAATCATAAAATGGTTAATATTTCATTTTTTAAGACTAATTTATTTGAGAGACAGAGAGAGAGAGAGGAGCACGCGTGCAGAGTGGGAAAGGGCAGAAGGAGAGGGAGAGAGAATCTCAAGCAGACTGTGCGCTGAGCACGGAGCACCCTGAGATCACAAATTGAGCTGAAACCAAGAGTAAGCTGTTTACCGACTGTGCCACCCAGGTGCCCCTAGATGTGATTAACATTTAAAGCAGGAGATTTTGAGTAAAACAGATTACACTTTATAATGGATGGGCCTGGCCCAGTCAGTTGAAGGCTTTAGAGGAAAGAGCAAGATCCCCTGAGGATAAAGGAATTCTGCCTTCAGGAGGCCTCCAGACTCAAGGTCGCACAACATCCACTCTTCCCCTGTCCCCCAGTCTGTGACCTGCCCTCAGATTTCAGACTTGCCAGCCTCCGCAATCGTGCGGGCCAGTTCTTTAAAGCGAATCTCTTTTTCTACAAATACAACCGGATATGAAAATGCATCCTGTTGGTTCTGTTTCTCTGGAGAACCGCGACTAATGTAGTTGGTATGTGAAAAACAAAGAGAACTCATGTTTAATGGTGCTCTGAGCCTTTCTTTTGATTTTCTACCTGCCTCTTTAACCCTTGAGATAATCGTGTAAAATAAAGCAATTGTTCCACTCTCCTGTTTAGAAAACTGAGTTCTGATCTTTCCCAGAATCACGAAGCACGGATGTCACGTTAACTCAGGTCTGTCTGTCTCCGATGCCACGTTCCTTCCAGGACATGACTTGACTCCCTACAAGGCTTATTCTGTGTTACTCCAGAAAGCAGAGCAAGGCCATCCACACAGACAAGCTAATCTCAGAGAAAGAACCATCTGTAGCGAGAAGTCAAGGTCAGAGAGAAAAAGTTCTAATGGCATCCGAAGCCTTGGCTTGGTTTTCTTTTTCTCTTCTTTTTAAATTTTATTTATTTGAGAGAGCGAGCCCACATGAGGAGCAGAGGGAGAGGAAGAAGCAGATTCCCTACTGAGCAGGGAGCCCAACCCAGGACTCGATCCCAGGATCCCCGGACCATGACCTGAGCTGAAGGCAGATGCTTAACTGACTGTGCCACCCAGGTGCCCAACTTTGGTCCTTTCTGAGACTAATGTGACCCTGTCCTCCATTGACGGGTGCATGTTTGATTTTGGTTTTTTACCATTTTATTGAGTATGGTTGATACACAATAAACTGAACATTTTTAAAGTGTGCAATTTGATAAGTTTTAATATCTTACATCCACATCAATATCACAACCAAGACAATAAATATATCATCACTCTCAAAAGCTTCCCCATGTACTTTTATAATACTTTTCACCTTTCCCACTTCTCCCGGTGCCAGTCACCACTGATCAGCTTTCAGTTACTATAAATTAATTTGCATTTTCTGGAATCTCATACATAAATGGAATCTTACAGTACCTATTCTTTTTGGGGGGAAGGAGGGTCTGGCTCTTTTCATACAACATAATTATTTGGAGATTTATCATGCTGTTCTAATGAAGGGTAGTTGGAAGAAAGGCAGGCAGGGACAAAGGTTCCTCCACTCCCCAAGAGGAAACCATCCTTAAAAGGGTTTTACACCACCCTGGAAGGAAACCTCCACACTTTCCCACATGACAGGAGGAGGACAAAACCCTGACTGGGTGACAGGCACATGGAGTGTTAATCAGATTAAAACAACCCACCAACAAGCCCATAAAAACCCCTAGACTTAGAAACTCCCATGGCAACCCTCGTGGGTCCCCTCCCTCTTTGGGAGCTTTGTACTATCGCTCAATAAACTTTGCTTTACTATC
Source organism: Spilogale gracilis (assembly GCA_004023965.1). Classification (NCBI taxonomy): domain Eukaryota; kingdom Metazoa; phylum Chordata; class Mammalia; order Carnivora; family Mephitidae; genus Spilogale; species Spilogale gracilis. The sequence continues at coordinate 123,212 of PITA01003426.1, read as the reverse complement.
ATTCAATAACCTTTGCTTTCTCCCACCACTCTTCATCTAGTCTACCTCTTCATTCTTTGAAGCACCATGACCAAGAACCATCTGCAAAAGAAATCCTACAACAGTTCTATATACCAATAACTCACTAATTTTTATTCCTGAATATTATCCCATTATATGAATATACCACAGTCAGTTTATTTATTTATCTGCTGGTGGAAATCAGGTGGTTTCCAGTGTGGCTCCTCTAGGAATTCACACACATGTTATTATGTGGGCACCTGCAGGGGTCAGCAGACTCTGGCTTATTTTGTACTCCCCACAAACACAGGCATATTCATGCATTTATTTGTTTATTGTCTACAGCTGTTTTTGTATTACAATAGCAGAGTATGTAGCATGTTGGCTAGCAGAGCCTAAAATATTTAGGGTACATTTTCCAAACCCCTGTTCTTGCATACATTTACAGAGTAACTGAACCTAACGTAGGTTTTCAGCTTTTCATGGAAATGGCTAAGCTATTTTCCGAAGTGGTTGTACCATTTCACATTTCCACAAGCAGGGTATGAGATTTCTAGTTGCTCTGTATCCTTGCCAAAAATTAATATGCTTGTTTTTTTTTTTAAATGTTGTCCATTCTAGTGGATGTGTAGTGGTTTCTCCTTGTGAATTTTCCTTTGCATTTCTCCAATGACAATGGTATTGAACCTCTCTTTTCATGTGCATATTTTTTTGTTTCTGTATCTTTTTTTTTTGGTGAAGTCTGTGTTTCAAGTCTTTTGCTATTTGGAAGAGGGAGGAACTGTTTTCTTATGAACAAATTTCAAGAGTTCTTTATATTTTCTGGGATATGAGCCATATATCAGATATGTGACTTGCTATTATTTTTTTCCAGTCTGTGGCTTGTCCTTTCATTTTCTTAACAGGATATTTCACAAAGGTCAAATTTTTAATATTGATGAAGGCATGTTTATAATTTTTATTTTATGTATCATGCTTTAGATGTTATGTTTAAGAAATCTTTGCCTTACCCAAGATCTTAAGACTTTCTTTTGTGAATTTTATCATTTGAAGTTTTGCTCAAAACTATTTGATAACTATTAAGAAATGTTCAAAATTATTATTTTTTTCATTTTTTACATAAGGCGGTCCGATTATCCCAGAATCATTTATTTTAAAAACTATCCTGGGGCACCTGGGTGGCTTGGTTTCTTAAATATCCACTTTTGGTTCAGGTTATGATCCCTGTATCCTGGGACCAAGCCCCACATTGAACTCCTTGCTTAGTGGCGAGCCTGCTTCTCCCTCTTCCTCTGCCTGCTGCTCCCCCCTGCTTGTGCTCTCTGTCTGTCAAATAAATAAATAAGAATCTTTATATAAAACAAACAAACAAACAAAACAACTATCCTTTCTCCACCAAAGTGTCTTTGCAACTTTGTTGAAAATTAATTGCCCCATATGTGCAGGTCAATTTCTGGATTCCTATTCTGCCTCATTATTCTATTTTTCTATCTTTGTTTATTTTTTTAAAAATTTTTTAAAAGATTTTATTTATTTGACAGAGAGAAACACACCCAGAGGGGGAACACAAGCAGGGGGAGTGAGAGAGGGAGAAGCAGGCTTCCCGCCGAGCAGAGAGCCCGATGTGGGACTCGATCCCAGGTCTCCAGGATCATGACCTGAGCTGAAGGCAGTCGCTCAACAAACTGAGCCACCCAGGCGCCCCTCTATTTTTCTATCTTGATGCTAGTACCATGCTGCCTTTATTACCATGGATTTATAAGTCTTGAACTCAAGTAATAAAAGTCCTCCAATTTTTTTTTTTCAGAATTCTCTTTACCTATTCCATGTCCTTTCCATCTCCATTTGAATTTTAGGGTCAATTTATCAATTTCTACCAAAAAAATTATGCTGGGATTTTTTTCAGCTGGGATTTTGATTGGAATTATTGAATCTATAGATCAATTTAGGAAAAAATACTGTCTTAATAATGCAGAGTCCTCTGATCCGTGACACAGTATAGCTTTCCAGTTTGGGGCTAGGTGTTCCTACCTTTCTCTCAGGTTTGTAATTCTCAGTATACAGGTTTTGCTGCCACCGGCTGATGGGGAACAAGTGTTCCTCTTATCTAACGATGCAGGATCACAAAATAAACAAGCTCCTGTCATTATGTATAGTGGATATTCTATTCATTTCTTTGCATTAAATTTTGTACTTTAAAAGATCACATTATAATACTGTTTATCTTGATTACTGAGTTTTTGGTGCCCCCTTAGATTCTGGGATTGAGGTGAGTGCTTCACGTAGCTCACCCTCATCCTGGCTGCATCTGAGCGTTTCATATTTATTGAGGCTAGCTTTTTTTTCTTTCTTTTTTTTTTTTTAACAGGTTTTTATTTTTAAATAATCTCTATTCCCAACCATGGGGCTCAAACTCACCACCCTGAAATCAAGAGCCAGGCACCTTGTTAACTTTTTCTTCCAATTTCAATTTCCAGTTGTTCATTGCTTATAATATAGAAACACAATTAATTTTTGTATGTTGATCTTATGTCTGGTAACTTGCTAAACTACATTATTAGGTCGGGTAGGTTTTTGATAGATTTCTTTGGATTTTCTACATGTTGGAGTAGGTCAATTTTCTGGAAGACACTGGGTAAAATTGGTATTATTGTTCCCTAAAATCTTTGGTAGAATTCACTAATGAAGCCATCTGGGCCTGGCATTTTCATTGTGGGAAGGTTTTTTGAACTACAAATTCATTTTTGTTAACAAATCCAAAGCCTATTCTAGTTGTCTACTTTTCCTCCAGTGAGCTTTGGTAGTTTATATCTTTCAGGAATTTGTCCACTTCATTTAAGTTCTTGAATTAGTTGGCATAAAGTTATCATCATTTTCCCTTATTACCACTTTAATATCTGGAGAATCTATTGCTATGTTAGGTTTGTATTCCTAACAGGGGTAGTTGGTCATTTGTTTTTTTCTTTCTTTTTTTTTTTTTTTTTTCTGATCAGTCTCCTCTCTTCTAGGGGGAAAAAAAAGAAGAGGAAAAGGTTTTTGTTTTTTGTGTTTTTTTTAAGGTTTTGTTTATTTCCTTGAGAGAGAACACACAAGCAGGGGAAGGAACAGAGGGGAGGGATAAGCAGACGCTGCCCCAAGTGTGGAAACTGACATGGGTCTCAATCTCACAAATCTAATATCACAAGCTGAGCTGAAATCGATAATCAGTCACTGAACATATTGATCCACTCAGGCACCCCAATTCAAAACGTTTTGAATGCAAATTATTTTTCTGTTTTCTATTTCATTGGTTTTCACTCCAATCTTTACTATTTTCTTTCTTTTTACTTTGAGGTCATTTGTTCTTGTTAATTTGTTAAGGTGGTAGGTTTGAGAGTATCTTCTTTCCTAATCTAGATGTTCAGTGCTGCAAATGTTCTTTTTGGTACTGCTTTAGCTGTATCCCACAGATTTTAGCACGTGTTTTTCTTTTCATTCAGTTCAAAATACTATCTTTTTTTTTTTTTTTTTAAAGATTTTATTTATTTGACAGAGAGAAACACAGCGAGAGAGGGAACACAAGCAGGGGGAGTGAGAGAGGGAGAAGCAGGCTTCCCGCCGAGCAGGGAGCCCGATGTGGGACTTGATCCTGGGTCTCCGGGATCATGACCTGCAGCCGCTTAACCAACTGAGCCATCCAGGCACCCCCAATATACTATCTTTTGTGCCTTTTGATTTTTTTCTCTGACCCTTAAGTGTGATACTTAGCATCCAATTATTTAGGGATTTTCAAATCTATTACTGATTTCTAATTTAAAGTAGATGTAATATTTTATATGAATTTAATCCAAATTATTGAGACTTTTTTTATGGCCCAGAAAATCATCCATTTTGGTAAATATTCCATGTGCACTTAAAAAGAATGTTAATTTTGCTATTATTGGGTGGAGTATTTTATTAAGGCCGGTTAGGTCAAGCTGGCTATGAGTTGCTCAAGTCCTCTGTGTCTGGCTTGTGTTTCTCTCTGGTTGTCCTATCAATTACTGAGAGTGGAGGGCTGAAATCTTCATTTGCGGATTTCTTTCATTCATCTTTCAAGTCGAACAGCATCCACCTCATGTATCCAAAGCACTGCTGTCATGCACGAGAGACTCCATTATGTTCACAACCTTAAATTACGTAAAGCATCTCCAGCCCTGCCTTGCACCCTCACAAGTTGTTGACAGTCCTGAGGTCTCACCCTTTTCCTACACAATTGGAATTAACAGTGCATCTTCCAAACTAAATTGCTTCAGAAAAGAGTTACCTTAACACACAATGTTAAAGCAGTGTGTTTTTCTCTCCTTGTGGTCCTTGAAATTCCATTGGAGAAGCAAGACCATGACACGACAGCAAACAATGCAAGGCCATTTATTATTAAGAGTTGGATCTGGCTCAGATATATTCTGCAAGAGTCCCAAGAGGCTGGAGTTTAACCAGCGCTGGGGCTTATTCGTGTGCTTTCCTCCTTTTGTTCTTCCTTTCTCCCCTCTTCTCTCTTTCCCCCTCCCTCCCCCTATCCTTCTCTCCTTTCCTTCCCTTCACATTTACTTTGTACCTAATCAGAGTCCATTCCTTTGTCAAGACTGGATTCAGACAAGATCCCTGACCTCAGAGTGTACATGGAGAGAAGGTGACGTGGAAGAAGTGGGACTTGAGTTGGGCCTTGAAAGACAACAGCTGAAGGACGTATTCTGTAGAATGAAGAATGGAGTTGACACATTCATTATAAAGTGAAGTTTGTGCTTATCTGTAAAATTTGAAATTTTCATGTCTTCTAGGGGATCCTATCGATCAAAAAATAAAGGTGCTTGTTTGTTTTGTCTACCTTACTATTAAAATCACATATACTTTTTTTTTTTTTTTTAAGATTTTACTTACTTATTTGACAGAGAAACACAGCTAGGAGGGAACACAAGCTGGGGGAGTGAGAGAGGGAGAAGCAGGCTTCCCCCTGAACAGGGAGCCTGATGCAGGGCTGAATCCGGGGACTCAGGGACCACGACCTGAGCCAAAGGCAGACACTCAACAACTGAGCTACCCAGGCCCCCCAAATCACGTATACTTAACAAATATGGGGTGGGGAGAAAAGACTGACAGAGAAATAACCACTCCTAATTATGTCACCTATTTCTAACCACTTTAGATATTTTGGTATGTTTCTAAGTTTTTTCTGTGTACATTATATTTTATATCTTGATCTTTTTTTGATATTCTCTCTAGTATCTTCTATTTCATTATAGTTTTAGTCAAGGTAATTTTAAACATAGTCTAATCAAGTCACTAAAGAACAACACTTTAAAATTTCCCTATTGTTTTATATCTAGATTGTTACCAGTTTTCCCTTTTCAAAAATATTCTGCCAATACATTTTTGTAGATTCTGTATTTGTTATTTTAATGCCTTTTCAAGTGAAGGGAATTTTTAGAGATTATCAAGTCCAACCATCTTGTCTCAAAGACAAGAAACTGAGCTATGGGTAATTAACAGAGTTGGTTTTGTTGTTTTGTTTCCCTCTGAGCTATGCTTCTCAAACTTTAACATGTGTGGGGAGCACCTAGGGATCTTATTAAAATACAGATCATGATTCAGTAAGTCTGGGATGGAGCCCAATATTCTGCATTTTGACAAGCTCCTAGGTGACATAGATGATGCACAAATACAATTCACACATCAGGTGAAGGATTTGAAACCAAATGTATATGTCTGCAAAGCTCAAGCATGAAAAACTACCTTATGCTGCCTCTCTTACCTTGGACAGACTATGGTGGTTAACTAGGACCAATGTGTAAAAGCGTTCAAATGTAATCGAATCTTAATTTAATTGTCTTAGTTTAAGGATATCCTTTCTCCCAGCCGTTGAAGATATGTCCGCTCTGGCTAAATACCCAATTGGTAGAGTGGTTTAATGGAAATTCAATGATGGAGGGAACCATCTATCATCCAGTGACCTTGAAGGTCCTCTCAACCCCAAAGCTGAGGCTTTATTATATATGTTAATATTAAGTAATTTGAATATTTATCTGAACAGCTAGCTCCCCAGCCATTTAAGATTCAAGGAGCCATTTTCTGATAGAAGTTGCATTGCCAGGCAGAAAAAAACAAAACAAAACAAAAAACAAACAGAAGAAATTAGGACTTTTTCTCTTTTCTTTCTTTTTTTTTTTAACCAGATTGGGTGGGAGTTAGAGACCCAAAAGATGGCCAGTTGTCACATGAAAGAAAAATCTCTCCCTGCTCCCTCTCTCCTTCTCCCTCTACTCTTTTGGAAAAATAAAACCTCACATTTGAGAAATTTTCAGAAATATAATTTGCATTTGAAGAAAATGTCAGAATTATTTAACACAAGATGGGAAGCAAAAGTGAAAATGTAAATGATTGGGGTCTCTTTACAAAAGGAAGATAGTGTGGCTTCTTAGTACAGACACATTTCTCTTTACAAGGTTTTCAAATGATAATGTTCTTGAAACATGTTAAATGTTTGAGTCGTAAATTTCAAATTGTCACCGCATGATGAGCTCCTGCATGAGAGGAAGGAGGACCACTTGCTTTTTATGCAAGTTTTACTAAAACTCCTGAAAAATTCCCATTCAAGTTGTTGATTTTACTTAAGCTTTCCAAAAACTGGAACCCCTGCTTGGTGATACACAGGTGAACAAATGAGACAGACCCTGTCTCAGAGATCCATCCTGGTTAGCCAACAACAGTGACCTCCTTCCAGTGTTCTGGATTCCTATTCCCAGGGACCTGTCCAACTTCTCTCTGTGGTTGGACACCTGCTGCTGAGTATCCACCTTCCTTGTCAAACCAGGTGCTCCACCTGATCCTGAATACATTCATTTTGTTTCACCCTCCTCTCAAAAGCACAAATCAGATTCCCCCTTACATCATCTTACATCATGTCCATATCCCGTTGATTTCCCTGTTCCTAATGGTTCAAGAATTTAATCCCCATTGTTTCCATTGAAGTTCTTGCACTCAGGCTTTCTAGTGCATTCTCCACACTTGCCAGACCATTCCTTTCAAAGGGCAATTATTATTCTTCCTAAGTGTGAAGTCCCACGTGGGCCTGGCATCTGTGATTGGAACCCAAAGTTCACACTTCCTCACCTGTCATTCAAGGCCTTCTGTAAACTACCTCCAATTTTCCCATTCAGCCTCACCTCGATTTAGGCTACAGTCTAGCCACACAAAAGAACACACAATTCCTGAAAGATATATTTGGAAGTTAAGTTCACACAGTGCTTATAAGTCTTTGGGTTCAAGCCTCAGCTGCACTTTCTCTAAGCTGCGTGGGACCTTGAGGTTAACTCTGAGTCACACTCTCATTTTTTAAAAGATACTAACAGTGCCTATCTCCTATAATCAGTGCAAGGATTCAATTTAAACTCCAGTTTCCTCTCAGGCATGTAGTGTTAGAACAAGCGTTGTTCCTGCTCTTACAGCAGAAGCAGGACAAACTGCAGGCTCATGAATTTTCTTAGTCAGTCAAAGAGCTGAGGTCCCAGGGCAATGGACTAGCCCACATTCTAAAGAGACACAGTCACCACCAAGAGGGACAAGACTGGAGCTCTTGCTTGTTCAGAGCAGACGCTCACCCGGGGCAGAAGCTGCAGGATCCCGGCAGGAAGCATGCGGCAAGAACAACTCATAAATGGAGGCTGCTGAGGGAACACAGAGCCTGGCACATGCTCGAGGCCACAGATATAAGGGAGTATATACACATTTGCAGGCTTTTTCTCCAAGGATGGCACTTGGTGAAAATCTTGAGGAGGTGTCCCTCATGAGTTGGGCATGGGATTGGGAAACAGCAGCCACCGGAAAGTGGGCATAACATACCACCAAGACCTTTTGCACAAATCAGGACATCATTTATTGGATAGTCTGATCTACCCTGCATTCATACAGGGCTTTCTTCTTTTTTTTTTTTTTTTAATTTTTTTTTGAAGATTTTATTTATTTTCTAGACAGAGAGAAACACAGCAGAGGGAACACAAGCAGGGGGAGTGAGAGAGGAAAAAGCAGGCTTCCCACCGAGCAGGAAGCCCAATGTGTGGGGCTCGATCCCAGGATGCTGGTATCATGACCTGAGCCGAAGGCAGTCACTTAACCAACTGAGCCACCCAGGCTCCCCACAGGGCTTTATTCTTTACGTTACTATTATGTATTTGAAGATAAGAATTCCTAGCTTAATTTTTTAATAGACAGAGAAAGCAGAAGTCAATTATTAGGTCTCTTTCCCAAGGGCACACAGCAAGTTTCTTTAGAAGTAGTCCAAAAATGATGGTCAAGAGCTTTCGTAGGAGTCTACTTTCTGAGTTGGCAGGAAACATCTATTCAAATACGAGATGTTAAAGGTTTTATCACACATGGGCTCATTTTGTATGGCATACTGCTATCCTGTTAGGATGAAGTAGAGGTTAATAACCCCATTTTATAGACGAGATTTGAGGCTCAGAGAAATTAAGGCTTGCTCCACATCAAAGGGCAGCATTGTTAAGGTGAGGCTTGAAACAAAGAGCTAGGGAGGAGAGAGGAGAGATAATCCTTGAATATTTTATCCCAGCAGCAATTTGAAACTGTAAATGTCTTTTAAGAACACACAGATAGAACCCGATGTAGTTTTAGGTCACCTTTATAGTATTCTTTCACATTTAGCCATTTAACATGCACTCCTTCTTCTTGGGAGTGGAAGCCACATCCTACTTTGGCTTTGAGGAAGCTACCCCTTCCCTATTTGTAGCCTGGAAGATTCTAGGGAGGACCATGTGCCAGGCTCCATGCCCTGGCTCTTGGTTGGTTCACTATGGGCCACATGTCCTGAGTAGACCCAGTCAGGGCCAAGGCCAACAAGACCCCATTCTCAGGTTCTTATTAAACTGCCATTTTTACTGGATTCTCACTTTCTCTCCCATACATGTTGATATGACACCACTCAGAGCAGAAAAGCACCCAACTCAGAAGGAGCCAAGTCCAGAAATGAGTCCCAGCAATGTTTTCAAACTCAAATCAAGCCTTACTTAAAGTCAAATCTACCTATGGCACTTTGCAGCTATGTGAACTATCAATCTCTCCCTCCCTTATGCCCTGCTTTCTTAAACTATTTGAATTAGGTTTTTAATTTTTTTTTTTTTTAAGAGAGAGAGAGAGAGTGAACAAGAGAAAGTACACAAGCAGGGGGAGCGGCAAAGGCTCCCCACTGAGCAGGGAGCTCAATGTGGAGCTTAATCTCAGGACTCTGGAATCACAACCTGAACTGAAGGCAGACACTTAACTAACTGAACCAACAAGGCACCCCTGGAGTTGGGTTTTTTAAAGCTGCAATGGGAAGACACCTAACTAGTATACCCTTTCATGGCTGTTAAATGAAGTCATAAAAATAATAATGACTAAAATTTGGTAAGAGTGAGAAATAGATTCTTTCTTACACAACTTACATAAATATAAATTCACACACACACACACACACACACACACTACCTAGCCCTCAAAAATTTCAGTTTAAAAATGTGATCTGGGACCCTGGGTGGTGCTGTTGCTTAAGCATCTTACTTTTTTTTTTTTTTTTTAAAGATTTTATTTGTTTATTTGAGAGAAAAAAGAAAGCACAAGAGTGGGGTGAAGGGCAGAGGCAGAAGCAGACTCCCCACTAAGCAGGGAACTTGATATGGGACTTAATCCCAGGACTCTGGTATCATGACCTGAGCTGAAAGCACATATTTTACTGACTGAGCCAACCAGTCACCCTAAGTGTCTGACTCTTGATTTTGGCTCAGGTCGTGATCTCAGGGTCATGAGATGGAAGCCCTGCATCAGCGTGGAGTCTGCTCTTCCCCCAACTCACATGCATGCACTCTCTCTCAAATATATAAATAAAACCTTTGAAAAAATGTTATCTTACATAAATCATCAAGAATGTGTGAGACAAGTTAGTTGGAAAGAGATAAATTGAAGATGTTATGACAAATAATGATATAACTACACAACACAAACTAAGCAAAGTTTAAAATAATATTGTACAACATGTTAAAATATCCATATCAATGAGTAAAAGATACACTATAAATTATAAGCACAGTATAACTTTATTTCTGCTTATAAAATTGTGGATTTAAATGCATATAGAAAGAACAAGGACGTTATACCTTGATACATTACCAATGGTGGGAATACCAGTAAATTTTTAGCATTCTTCCTTTCTGATATTCCCTTTTAAAACATGTTTAATTATTATGAACTACAAACAATAACATTTAAACAAAGCTCTTTAGAGAAAAATAACTTAGAAATTGCATTACAGAAAAATTAGAAAAACAAAAAGAATACCCCACTAATTAACCTAACACTGCAATATAGTCATTCTCATTTTCATGGTACAGGGTATGTTTCATTGCAGGATTTTTCTAGCTATTATTTTTACTTTGTGTTATAGCTATTAGATTTTTGCATCCTGTTTTTAATCATGTAACATTTTGTGGCTCTTTTGTGTTTTCCCAGATTATTACTAGATAGTCCCCCCAATGTTCATAATGGTTATGTGCCACCTTATGGACTTACTTACTTTATTTAACCATTCCCATATTGTTGGACATTTAGGCTAATTCTCCAAAAACAAATTCTGCATTTCTGTGTATTTGGGATGGTTTCCTTAGGAGAAACCCCCAGAAGAGAACTCATTTCATCATCTAAAGAAGGACTCTTCCAAAAGCATATGTAAGGGACAGCAAATCACATAAAAGCCATTATCTGAGCTCCTGATTACCTCTCAACAGAGTTACCCCTTACTATGAGATCTTTGGGAACAGCACCTTCTGCCCAAGCTCCTGCCAAGACCCATCTTTAAAGTGCAATGGAAGCAGAGAGGTTCCCAAGCCCAGAAGGAGCTGGGACCGGGCCAAGGGCCTGCTGGGGAAAAGCTGGATAAGACACAAGAAACAAGAGCAGGATAAAAATCTTTCCAGTTACTTCTAAGTGCAACTTAAGGCTTAGTGGTCATCAGTTGAATCAATATCTGACCCAGAGCCTGAGTGACTAAAGAGTTGGGTCATTCCTTCATGTCCAAGTCCAGAAAGTAGAAACTATAATGGACAGGGAGGGTCCTTCCCTGGCGAAGAGGGCCTGTAATGCAGAGAGACCTGCATTATGTCAGAAGGTCTCAGTTCCACCAGCCAGATATGTGACTCTCAGAAGATCTTCCCAGCAAAATGGAACTAATAATATCTGTCTGCCTGGAAGGCTGAGAGCTTTCAATGAGAAAAAGATATGAAAATCCTTTGTAAATTCTAGAATGCTGTGTCTCTATGAGGGATTGAGACCACCCATGCTCAAAAAGGGTAAGAAAATGACAGCATGCTGGCTCACCACAGTTAGGATCTAATGGGGGTTTCTTCATTGATTCCACATTTACTGAGTGCCTGCTGTGTGCTAGGTCCTGTTTTAAGTACTTGGGATACAACATTTAACCAGACAAATAACGGCCTTTCATGGAAATTTATATCCTTGTGGGTAGAGACACAGTAAACAAACAAGTAAGAAAAGAAAAAATAAAGTGGGTAACAAGAAAAAATAAAGAGGGATGCTAGGACAGAGAGTACAGGAGTAAGGGATATTGTGTTTTCTGGAATGTGAACAGAGAGTCTCCAGAAGGTGACTGTTGTAATGAGGTCTGAAAGGTTCAAAGAAGCAAGACACCTGAACACTTAGAACAAGATGCCCCAGACAGAAGGAACAGCAAGGACAGGATGAAGGAACAAACTTGGAAGGTACTATAAATAGACTATTTGTGCCCTACCCCACACTGATATGTTGAAACCTAAGCCCCAAGGTGATGGCATTAGGAGGTGGGGTCTTTGGGAGGACAGAATCTCCTGAATGGGATTTGTGCCTTTATAAGAAGAAATGCCATTAACTAGACTTAACTGTGATGATCATTTTGCAACATACCCATATATTGAATCTCTGTGTTGTATGCCTAAAACTAAGAATCACTGTGAGATGATAATTGATGAAGGAGTATAAAGGGTAATGTGGCAGTTTTCCTGTGCCATTCTCTCTACTTTGGTCGATGTTTGAAATTATCCAAAAAGAGGAGACATCAGAGCCTCCTCTCTCTGCCATGTGGGGACTCAGTGATAAAGGCTGCCATTTACAAGACACAAAGGTCTTCCTCACCCATACCCAACCATGCTGACACCTTGATCTTAGACTTCCCAGCCTCCAGAACCAGGGAAAATACAATTTCCATTGTTCAGGCCACCTGTCCCAGTGTTTTGTTATGACGGAGAGACTGAGACATAACGAGTCCATAGGTCTGTGCAGTCTCGTTTAAAACAAGTCTCAGTGTCCCTTGGTCAGCAAAATGTCTTCAGTCAACGCAGTCTTCACAGGGCTAATAATGCCCCCAAGGAAGAATAAATTGGTTCCTGGTGGGAATACAAAAAACCTGACGTTTTCTATGTATGAAGCACAAATACACATGCATGCAATACATGCATAAATGTACAGTGTATCTGTGTTCAAATACCTTAAAAAGTTCTTAAGAGTCAATAGTGAAAAATAGGTTGAGAGATATGGAGTCAGAGCCAGTCAGAGACCACCATGGGGTCACTCAAAGGGAGTGAAAAGTTTTCTTTGTGTAGTAGGAATGTGGGAGTCCTAACATTCCCATGCTGTCTTGCCACTGTCATCTACCATTAACCCCCCAAGTGAGACCCACAGAAATAGCCAGTCTTAAAAAGAAGGAGGCTCATTACCAGCTGAGAGTTTGGTCATCTCAGTTCAGCTGTGAGCACCAGGAACTGCCCCCAAAATGTGCTTCAGTAAGACAGATCTTGCTTTCCCTCTCACATCAATGCATTTCAGAAGTAAGGAGTCCAATCCTGATATGGCAGCTCCACAATGACCTTGGGCACTCGTTCCTTCCTCATGATCTAAAAATGGTTGCTCAAGCTCAGCCATCATGTTCAAAGTCCAGGCAGCTATAGGGAGGAGGATCAGCAGGTACACCCCAAGAATTGGTATGCCTTACTTCTAGTTACATCCCATTGTCAGAACTCATTCATATTACACCCTTCCCCTCCTTCTGGCTCCATGGAAGGTTGGCAATAAAATCTTCAGAGTAGCAGTGAGCCCAGCTCACAGTTGGCAATCTCTTATAAAGAAAGGAGGAGAGAACAGATGCCAGGAGGCCACCAAGAGTCTCTGTCACAGTGTGCAAATCGCTTGTGGACCCTCTTTCCCTGGTGAAAGAAAATTCTTTAAACAGGCTTCATGAGTTTCTCTCTCTGGAGCCTCCTTCTGGCATCTACTGGATTTTCTAAGGTGGCAATAAAACAGTGGGATATGAAAGGCATGTTTTCAATGGAAGACAGGCTCCAGGCACCATTATTTCAAACAATGGAGCGAGAAAGAGAGAGGGAGAAGAGAGAGAGGGAAAAGAAAGGCATTCTTCCCTATTCAGGTATATTTCTATTCTCCTGTTAAGACTCTTATCCCCTAGTAATGTGATTTGATTAACATTCTAGAACCTAACTCATCTTCCACACTATTTTTTTTTTTCTTGCCAGGAGATGGGTGAGGAGGAAGAAGAACATAGACTTTCCTTTAAAGGGTGAAGGAAGGGTATAGGAAGGCGAGGTCATAGGAAGCAGAAGGGTATGGGGTAGAGGCATAGTGTATAGGAAGCAGAAGGAAGATGAGGGAAGAAGATTTCCTGAAATGCAGTCATGCATGGAGGGATGTTTCTAGGAAAATGTCTGTAGGTTCAAGTCTGGAAACACAAGGCACTGGAGGCCCTAATAGCAGAGCAGATTCCGAAAGGGATAACCCGGGTACGGCATGCTTGGTGCTGTAATCAAGGTGTGAATGATATACTGATGGTGGGGCAGGGGGAGAATGGAGGGAGGTTCCATAGAAGCCAGCCATGATGGTGGAGGTGCCGGAAATGGGAAAGAGGCACTTAAGGCACAGCAAAAGCCTAAAGGGGTGAGGTGGGAAACATGTTTGGGGGGACAGTGGGTAATTTGAAGTGAAGCTTGTGTGAGAAGGTGGTAGAGGTAGCCAGCAGAGGAGAAACATGTCGGAGATGGACTTGGCTGAGGGAGGTAATAGTGGACACTATTCCGTTATTCAGCTCCAAACGTCCTTTGTGAAGCTAACAGATTTTGACCAGGAAGGATCAAAGAGCCCAACTCAGAGGTAACAGATAAGCCCTGAGCCTGGGGAGACTTCTGATCCAAAGGGCTACAGCACACAGGGCGACCAGTTGCCTTTCTGGGAAACCCACTCCAAAACATTGCTGAAACCCCAGCAAGTCAAAGACTATCCCCTAAAATTCAGGTCCACCTGGAACTTGAGAATGGGAGCTTATTTGGAAATAGGGCCTCTGCAGATGTAATTAGCTCAGTTAACATGGGTTAGGGTGTCTTTATAAGAGGAAAAGACATACCGAGATACATGGGGAAGAAGGCCATGTGATGAATGCAGAAACTGGAAAGTCCGGGAGAAGCAAGGACCGCCAGCCACCAGCAGAAGCTAGAAGAGGTGAGAAAGGACCTTCCCCCAGAGCCCTCACAGGAAGCAGGGTCCCGCCAACACCTTGATTTCAGACTTCCAGTCTCCACAACTGTGGGAACACATTTCTGGTGTTTAAGCCACCTCGTTTGCACTGCTGTCATGGCGGCCCAGGACACGAACACACCAGGGCTGTGAGACCCAGAATCAGCAAAGGACAGGGGTCCCCATAGGCCTGTGGGCCCTCCGTACAGGGACAGAGCTAAGGGGGAAGTAACCGAACAGGCCAAAGAGGGAGAAGGCAGAGAAGAGGAAAAGAGCCAGACTTGCAAGTGGTGGGACACCTCTGCGACTGCGGCCACTGGGGAAAGCGTTCCAGTCACTCAGAAACAAAAGGAAGCGTTCCCAAGCACGCTTGCGTTGCTATGGCAAAACCATCCTCCGCAAACACTATCCCTCTCCACTGTAAATACTTGCGTAAATGTGGAGCACATCAAGACCAGGAATGCCCCTAGTCATTCGTATTTACCACCCCTGTTTTAGAAACAAAATTAATTTGTACAATGTATCAAAGTGAATATGCCCCGAAGTCTAGAAAGCGGTGAGCCAGAAAGCCGGTGTTAGATCGTGCGCTCTATGGGGCTCTGGCAGCTGAGACAAAACAGGGCAAAAAGGGCTCCTGGGCTCAGGGATTTTTGACTCCAGTGCCTGCGGCTTGGATTCCGGTATATCTATCTACCTTAGGACCCTCACCTGCAAAACGAGCAGGTTGAATTGCCTCAGCTAGCCTCCTTGCTGGCAGGGGCGGGGCCTAAGTGGTCCGTAGTTGAGATGGATCCTGTGACAGTTCTCAGCCTCGGGGGAGGCCCCAGGGGCTCTGCTTCCCACTTGAGGGTACAGGAGGAGGGAGGGCACACAAAGGCAAAAAAGTGCAGGAGGATTTTATAGCATCATCCAAAAAGCCCCTCATGGGGACTCCAAATACCAGCTTCTATGTTTCATCTATCACTGTTTACAAAATACTATTTGTAATAGTGGTACCTAATGTTTATAAGCATTTATTCCGAGTCAGGACCTCTTCGAAGCACTTTTGATATTTTAAATGTTACTCTTCAGGGCGCCTGGGTGGCTCAGTTGGTTAAGCCACTGCCTTCAGCTCAGGTCATGATCCTGGAGTCCTGGGATCGAGTCCTGCATCAAGTCTGCTTCTCCCTCTGACTTTCTCCCCTCTCATGCTTTCTCTCACTTACTCTCTCTCAAATAAATAAATTAAATATTTTAAAAAATAAAAAAAAAATAACTGTTACTCTTCAGATCTATCCAATCGGTACTGTGATCACCCTCATTTTATAGGAGGGGACACTGAGGTACGATGGGGGTCCATGCTGGGCCCCAAATGCTGTTAGCTCCCATACTCTGTGGTTTTTAAAGAATGATTAGAGGAAAGGGCACTTCATTTAATATCAAGGTAATTAACCAGGACCCAGAGAGCAGGACAACTGCTTCCCAGGGAGAAGACTTCCCAGGCAGAACCTCCTACCTCTTGTTCTACCTCTTTCCGCACCTAGCTGTCCTGGCTAAAAGAGCCATCTGGCAAGGCACTCCTGAGCTAGTCGGTTGAAAATTCATACCCTGGGCGTCCAACTGCCTATCATTCAACATCACACAGCTTGTGTGTAAACGTGATACAACTGCCCCTTCCTACTCTCACACGACCGATACTGTCTCATTCCTGGAATGAGCATCATTTCACTGAGCTGCAGGAACTCCTGGGGACTTCTGGTTCCATGGCCAAGTTGCTCTAGCCAGCCAAGAGGGGCTCCAGGAGCTGTGATCAGTCCCCACGCTCCTCACGTGCAGAGGAGGAACTGAGGCCCGGGGTGCTGAGGCACTTGACCCAGGGTCTTAAAGCCTAACTTCCAGAACCCAGAACCAGATCCAAGGCAGGCAGACAAGGCACAGCTGGGATTCCTGCAGTGGTCTCTGGCACCACGTTGCCTCTTCCCTGTCTCTGTCTGACTTCTCAGCTCCAGAAAACCTTTCCTCAGTCCTTCGTCAAAGACCTTTGGCAGAGAAAGTTTGTCTCATGTGCACTCTCCTCTTTCCTCTCCATCCCAGGGAACTGATCTGGTATCTCCGCTGCTCCAGAATCACTCTGCTCCGCCCAGTTTGACACCCTGGCCGTCCCCAGCCATGCTTCCCACACTGAAAATGGTCCCAGCTGCATTTAAATCATGCATACCTAACCCTAATTTGTCTGATCCATGCATCCATTCAAACACAGTTCACTGAGTTCAGAGAGTCAAGATTTTGCACTTTTCAAAGAGGAGTTCAGATAGTCCCTTGCTCCTGAGGGCTGCTGTATAATACCAGATTTCTGCCTATAAGGACACTTTTAGGGGATTCTGTTAGAATAAATAGCTTCCTGGATCCCCTCGAGGAGAGTGGACTCTGTTCTGAGGTAGAAACTAGGGTCAACGCACTCCCAGGTGACAAGATGTGACCGCTGTTTGGGTCATACTACTCTGAACGCCTTGAACTGGGGCTCAAGTGATCTCTTTGAGTAATTGACTACCCAGGGTCACACTGAAGCCTTTTGACTACTCGCTCTTGTCTAGAGAGAGTGTTTTTCTCTTTAGCAGGCTTAGAACTCTCTTCCCTCCTCCCCTTCATTCCTGGTATTATTTTAGGAAAACAATGATTCAACACTGACTCATGCCATCTTTCCAGCCCACCTCCTCATTCCTGA
Source organism: Spilogale gracilis (assembly GCA_004023965.1). Taxonomy (NCBI): domain Eukaryota; kingdom Metazoa; phylum Chordata; class Mammalia; order Carnivora; family Mephitidae; genus Spilogale; species Spilogale gracilis. Next base: position 105,934 of record PITA01003426.1, on the reverse strand, counting down.
ACTAATTGGGGCTCTTTTTATCTCTTCAACCTACTCTGAGGAGAGAGAGAGAGAGAGAGAGAGAGAGAGAGAGAGAGAGAGAGAGAGAAATAAGAGAGGTAGAAGAGAGGATTCCTTAGCAAAGTGCTTGTTCTAACTTATGTTTCCGTTTAGGTCCCTAACTATAAAACTCAGCCCCTTACCCAAGCTTAATGTGTTTCAATCCACAAAGTATCCTTCTACAAACTAGCAGGAATATTCACTGGGAAGGGTCATATATATGCGCCAAAGTAACTTTGATGTGAGGGAAAGGACCTCCTTATTCCAGGGCTAAATGTTTCCAACGTCTTGTATCAACAAAGCTTTCCAGGAAGATGAGAATTTCTCCTTCACAATGGCAGACCCCAGCCCTGGATCAGAAGAAAACTCTTCAGCTTGCTTCTGCATTCTCTGCCTCTCCTTCACCTATATCCCTGCCCTTCATTTCTAATCCAGAGCAAACAGACAAGGCTGAAGGCTCAGAGGTGTGCTAGCTATAAAGCATCATCTGTCCAGCAAACACATTCAAAAGAAAGATGCCAGAGCCCAGCAGATTCCACCACATGCTTTCAGAACATATTCTGCAATTCTCTCACCAGAACATACATTTTCATGTCCTCAGAGTTGCCTCGAATTCAGAGGATTGTTCTTTTTCTTTGGGGATGAAGGTTTTCCTCTATCTTCTAGTCGGACCTCACTGCCTTGGCTCTGTTGACCCTACCAGTAATTCTGTCCTGAGCCTGTCCTTATAAAGGATCCCCTGGCTCTTCCAGGTCCCCATGTCCCACATGGAACCCACCAGCTTCTCCCAGAAGGCTGTTCCCCTTCCCCAGAGCCCTAAGAGAATGCTCCTTGCATCCTCTTAAGATTTCTTCCGAAGTCCACCTCTTTAACCACGCATGCTATGCTCATTCCTAAACACAAAAGAACTGGGACAATTTATTATATCCCTCTTTTGAATATTCCCCAAGGGACAAAGCAGGCCACAGTGAGCACCTAAATTCAAAAAGTACTGAATTGGAAAGAATGTGCTGAAGCATAAAGCTGTTTGAAAGTGTAGAAAAAAGCAAGGGATTATGTTCTCTTAATCTTTGCTACGATTATCACTTTACAGAAAATGTCTTAACAGTGGCAATGCAGGACCTTTCAGTTAAAATGTTCAGTTAGTTCTCATCTAAACAGTAGTTGAGAAAATGTTCTGTGGTCAAAAGATCTGAATCTGAGGTTTACCTTTACCTTATTAAATTTGAATACAAGGCATAATCTCTCTGAATCTCTCTGAATCAAATCAGGATGGTAATAGTAATAATAATTACTCAAGCTTATTAAAGATTCTAAAAGTATACCCTTGTGGCAAAGTGCACAGCAAGCCAAGCACTCCTCGAAGACTCTACCCTCCATGAAACCACCTGGTAGAGGCAGCCACTTTCTCCTTGGGGTCCTACTGTGCATCATCTCCTTTCCTTCTTTCCTTGGCAGGCAGTACTGAAATGACCACACCTAATCTCTAGGTTCCTTGTTGATTTCTACAGGGTCCGAGTGAGCACATGCAGATGTTCAGTGATTACTTATTGAATGAAAGGATGAACTTGCAAAAAATGTGGTCATTAGGATCGTGTTTACATCTCTATTTTCAGTTAAAATTCCTCATTTCAATTTGGGTCTCTTTCCCTAATTGCGTCCTGAGTTCTGATCAAAATGGAAAATGTACTTAATTTATAAGGATTCTCAAAAAGACATTTCCATACATCTGCTTAGACTTTTGTCCTTACCATCACCAACGAAAATATATAAATATATACATGTATGTGGAAGGATTATTCTGAGGAACACAGGTGGGGAACTGAGTCAGGCTAAGAAATAATGATCCCTTGTTACTGACCTAACAAAGAGCAGATAGCTAATCAGTTCACCAAGAAGTTATCCATAGTAGAAAATTAACCCAAAATGTGATTCCCAGCTGTAAGAAGTGTGTGGTAAGACAGCGTATGAGGTTTTGCTTTTTTACAAACATCACTGCTTCTCTGCACCCCCCATCCTCCCTTCCAAGAAGTCCCTTGATTCATACACAGGTCCAGCTTCTCTCACTCATGGAGATTTAGTAGTTGAGGCCCGCCTCTAAGCCATAAAACCAACCTGTCACTGGGGCGAAATAACTCACATGGGGTTAGGGGGCAGGGGAGAAATCCATCCAGAAGAAGCCAGATGAGAAACATCACTGGGACCACAACCAGGCCCATCACTTGCGAAGTCTTCACCTTCCACGGTGCGCCTGATTGGGAAGCAGGATGCGAGGGTGCTTGATGGCTTGGCTCCTTCCAGCTCCATGGAGCCAAAAGCCTCACTCACAGCTACTCATGCCAGTTGCCTGCTGACCTTTTATGGGTTGCAACCCGCGTGCCTGACTAACTGATTTGTTCCAGCTGCAGCTATATTTTCTACCTTCCTTGTTACTTAATTGATCCTGGCTGTGCCTGGTCCCGCAAAGAAGCCCTCTTGGACCTCGCAACATATGCTGTATATCTTGTATGCACTCCTGTGTCCTGACAAGAAACATAAAAATCAGAGATGGCAGGAGACAAGGGGAGGGAGAAGTCAAACGCAGCAGAAGGAATGCAAATCACTTGGCTTGCCTCGTTGGGTCTCTCCACCCCCCTCCTCTGCACCCTGGACCAAGTGATCCTCTTCCTACAGACAGCACATCTCTGCAAACTCAGATGTTCTCCTCAAACTTTGAAAACAGTAATCACCTACAGACCTTTAAAGACAAAGGGGAAAAAACAGGACAACAAATGGTTTCCTTCATCCATTCTTTGTTCTTTTCACCATATGTCTTGAGTTCCTACTTGGAACTTAAGGACCTGGCATAGTGCTACCCTCCAGGGAAATGGAAATAAATGAGAGAGAGTTCTTGCTCTGCTATCGCTCACATTTGTGTGGGGGACAAAGATGCCAAAACAAATAACCAGAATATTGTGGCACATGCCTTCACCTAGATCAGCAGTTGTCCATGTACCATAATGGACTCCTGGGTATTCCCAAGACCCTTCCAGAGAGCCTGTGAGGCTCAAACACTTCTTATAAAAACACTAACATGTTTTTGCTTTTTTTTCCTTCATTCTCTCTTAAGTGTACAATGGGGTTGTTAAGTAACGACATGACACATAAAGTCACAAGAGATTGCAGACATATAGGACAACCCAACTGTCTTCTATTCAGCCAGGCATTAAAGAGATTTGCAAAATTTAAAATAGTGTCATTCTTCTCATACTGTTTTGTTTTGGAAGATTTAGCTACTTTTCATAGAAATGTTTTACTATGTCATCGTATAATGGGTTTACTGTGATTTTTAAATTGATTAATACATTTGTAAACAAAATCTCAGAATCCATTTCTAATATTGTAAATATTGATAGAGCACACACCCAGAAGCTCTTTGAGACCTCACTAATTTTTTTTAAGATTTATTTATTTATTTTAGAGAGAGAGCACATGCACATGTGGGGGGGAGGGGTAGAGAAAGAATCCCAAGCAGACTCCCCCCTAAGCATGGAGCCCTATGCAGGGCTTGATCTCACAACCCCAAGATCATGACCTGAGCCAAAACTCACCGAGCCACACGGGAGCCCTAGGACCTCATTAATTTGAAGATAATATATGAATGTGGAGAAGTTACAAAGATACTACTGAGAGAGCCTATGTATTCTTTGCCTAGCTTCTCCCAATGACAATATCTTAAAATATAGTGCATTGTCAAAAAACAGAAAACTGACATTGGTTCAATACTCTCTACTACAGATCTTACTGATACTCCATCAGTTTTTTATGTATTTTATGTGTATTTATTTTGTATGTATTTAATGTGTATGTATTTTGTATGTGTTTTATGTGTATAAAGGTCTATCAAATCTCATCACACATACAGATTCACCTAACTATAACTTTAACCAGCATATAGCTACAGAACTGTTCCATCACCTCAAAGAAACTTCATGTTCCTCCTTTATACTCACACTTGCTCCAAACCAGAATTCCTAGCGATGGCTGATCTCTTTTCAATCATTATAATTTTGTTATTTTGAGAACATTATGTAAGTGGACTCATACAGCAATAACCCTCTTGAGACTGGCTTGTGTGCCATAATGCTTTCCATCGATGCAAGTCAGTTTAGCCATCGATGCAAGTTGGTGTATTCATAGTTTATTCTTTTTTATTGCTAAGTATTATTCCATTGAAAATATGCAGCAGTTTATTTACTTATCCACTGGAGAACATTTGCACTGTTTGCAGGGTTTGGCTATTGCAAATAAATCTACAAAGAAAGAACCCTTGTGTACAGGTATTTTTGTGTACATGAGTTTTTAGATCTCTGGGCTAAAACTCAAACCCATGTTTGCTGGCCTGTGTGGGGGCACGTTCAACTGTGTAAGCATCACTCCTTATTTCTCGTATTTTTCCTACCAGCAGTAGACGAGAGATCCAACTGCTTCATAATCTTACCAGTATTTTTTATTGTTAGTATTTTTTGTTTTGGTCATTCTAATGAGTATGTAGTGGTATCTCATTGTAGCTTTAGTTTGATTTTCTCTGACATTAATGTTGGACACTAATGTTGGACACGCAGTGTTGGACATTATTTACATGTACTTACCCATATGTCTTCTTTGTTTGATCAGGTGTGTAGTCAAGTTTTTGGCCCTTGTTCTTATTGTTTGTTTCCTTACTGTTGTGTTCAGAGAATTCTTTATATATTTTGGATACAAGTCCTTTGTCAGATACATGATTTGTAAATATTTTCTCCCAGTCTGGATATTTTTTTAATCCTCTTAATAGATCTTTTGCAGAGCAAAACTTTTAAATTTTAATGAAACCCAATGTGTTGATTTTTTTTTCCTTTATGGATTGTGCCTTTGGGACCAAATATAAGAACTCTTTGCCTAGCCCTAGGTCATGAAGTTTCTTTCATAAATAATTTTTAAGGCTGTGCAGTATCTGGAGACCAAAAAGTTTGAGAACCGCAAGTCTAGATATATGTGCAATACTACTTATAATCATACTTAATTTTTCTCCCTACTTTTTCTCACATTGGATACCTGTTAATTTTTTTGAGTATGCATGTATAATTTTTAATTAACAAAAAACCTTTAATTAACATATAATGTATTACTTGTTTCAGGATTATAGGTCCGTGATTTGTCAGTCTTACACAATTCACTTGCTCTCCACTTTTTAAACTGCCAGGAAACAAGTCTATTTTGCTTTGAGAGTTTGAAGAATGCAAAGCATTTCAGAGTTCCTCATTTTAGAGGAACACAGAGACATAGTTGGAGAAGTTCGGTGACTTTCCCAAGGTTACACAATTAATAAGGATCTGATACAGTATTCTAAACCAGGTAGTGTGTCTCAGATGGATACGCTTATCTCTCTTTGTACTATTTTCTATAATACCCCCATCAACATATCTCATTCTTTATCATCTTTATTCAATATTCTTCTTTCTTTTGACACCAATAAATATCCTCCATTTACATGTAGCGTATATATATAGAAAAATAGAGGCCCATTCTCTTTTAGATGTGCTTTCATTCCTTCCTTAATTCATCTATTTAACATTTATTGAGTGTCTGTTCTGTGCCCATTGCTGTAAAATGCTCTGGGAATAAAGGGATGAAACACAATGCCTACTCTCAAGGAGTTTCTGTCCAAAGAGATTTAAAAAAAACAGCAGTGACAAGGTGCACTATGCATATAGATGGTGTCCCAGGACTCTCAGTGAAATTTGCTGAATGCTACAGTTGCAAGGCCCCATCCATTTCCAGACTTCTCTTGCACTAGAGGCATGTGTATTGTAATTTCTGTTGTGGTAAATAAGTTCACAGGGTGAAAATGTGAAAATAAAATGTTGCAGGGTCTACAGGGGGATGCGGCCTGACCCTATAGATGGGAAGATGGTGAAGGCTCAAAGGAAGAAGCAAGATTTAGGATAGGTTTTTGGAGGATGAGTTGACATTCACAGAGAGAGAAAGAGGAGTATTTGGGGGAGAGGTACACACATGCTCAAAGACATTATGCCAAGAAGTAGTGAAAAAAATGAAATAATAATTGAGATCTAAAGAGTGACTTATACTCCTGTCACAAGATAATGGCTGATTAGTGACCTAGTAAATGGTATAGGGGAAAGCATCAGGGAATGCAGAGGATGGAGAGAAAGTATCATCGGGAAGGTCAAGTTGAAACCAAAGAACTAATATCCACAAAGGCTAAAGATGTTTGAGGCTTTTATTTTTGATCTATTGGGATGGAATTTGTGAAATCTGAGGGTGGGGAAAGTTGTCCTAGGGATATTTGCTAACCTGGGGAATGAGCTTCTTCTACCTCTTGGGAAAATGGAAGACCACCAAAGTATTTTTCAGGTATACCATGACATCACATGCATGAAAGCCCTTAGGAGAAAAACTTGAGAATCTCACATGGCCTCAGTATCTCCAGGAAGGTGGTCCAGGCTCATGCTTCCTGTGTACCATAAGAGGATTTAGGATGCCAGTGCTCCTGACAAAGTCATCATGGGCCACCTCTGGCAGGTACGGATCAGAGCTCTGTGGCTCTCCTTTCCTTTGGTCCTAACACAGAGACAGGAAACAAGAGATTTAAATGCAAATAAAGCATGGCTTGAAAAACCTGTATTTCATGTAAACACATCAGTAGATGGCTTTTTTTGTTCTTTTGGGCAGCAAAAATCACAAAGACTACTAATGTATATCTGGTTAAAATCAATCTTAAATTTAGTGGGTTTTTTCCCCCCACATTGTCACCACTTTTTAAATTCTCATTTTCCAGTATGAGGGACTCTCAGAGTGTAGGCACCAAAAGCATCCTTAAAATATTTTTAAATTGAATAGATCAGTTTATTTTCCCTTGCAAAAATATTTCACAGACAGATAATTTTCACTGAAAGACAGGTAAGAGAATATAGGTAAAGGGATAAATGAGCCAGTTTTATTTTTTCTCTTCTAACTGAGATTTATTTAAAGAAGGACCAAAACTGAAGCTTATAATTTGGCAGCTAGCAGGGTTGAAATTTGCTTCATTTCAGATTGAGATATAGACTATCCTCTATATTCTCTATGGCTAGAAAATGTGACTCTACCCAAAAGTTCTAGGAGAAAGTTATGTGTTTGTTTATTCATCAAAAACTTCTAATTCGCTTCTCTTCTTTCCTGAGTGAAGAGGGGACCCATCAAGTGAAAGCCTGGTCAACACAATTAATTTTGTTTCAGCAGGTATTTATTAAGCCTCTGGTGTATACAGTCACTATGATCAATACTGGGATGCAGGCACATAAGAGTTCTGAGAATGCCTCAATTATAGTGGGAGGTGGGAGTGCTGGATGCTGTGGGAATGAGAGAAAGGACATTTGGCCCCAATGTCAGGGAAGATGTCCTGAAGGAGAGGACAGCCTAGCTGAGACAAGAGGGACCAGACAGGACACCCTGGTTCTAGGAGGGGACACATGTAGGGAGAAAGGTGTTTCATTTAGAGAGAGCAAGAGACAGCATGAGGTCTCTTGGCAGCCACAGATAGTTTCCAAAGCCTAGAGCAGGAAGTTTCTTGCTAATCAAGGAGGGAACATCATGAGATAATTAGAGACAAAGTGTGGAGGGTCTTCCCTCCAGGGGAAGCACCAGTGCATCAAATAGGGTCCTGGCAAGCACAGACCAATAAGATCATTCATACTACAGGGTCAAGAGACCAACAAAGGGCATTGAAGGACCTAAGTACTAGTAAGCAGGTGAAGCCAGTACCACTCTCAGGCCTGAGGGAGCAAGGGAAGAAAGTAGTGAGATCTGAGACTTTACAGTCACCCACCACCAGATGTTTTATAAGGGGACCCAGTCATTCCTTGGTCTCTGGCACTACAGTAGGAAGAAAGTGGTCAGCCCAGGCCTCCAGCCCTCCCTGCAGCTTCCTGGTCTCTACCTAGCACCTCCCACTGGCCAAAGTCAACCAGGAGCCCTGGTAGGTAGCAGTCAGGTCTTGGGACACAGAGCAACCCCACTGCCACGTTCTGTACCCAGACACACCCACACTCAGTGTTGACCTTCATATAGGTATGAACAATGTTAGTTAAAAAAATTTAAACACCACATGAAACACGGTGTTTAGATAAATGTTACAAACACAGGCAAATTTGTGTAATTTCAGGTAAGCTTCAGGTAACAACTGAGCACTTTCTTCTATTTTGTTAAAAGCATACACATGCATTGATAAAAATCACCTTCCTAGTGTTTCAGACCCAAATCTCTTCTTTGTATAACTCCCAGGATATTTATTTGATTCACTGACTGGTTTATGGGAATTTAGCTGAGTTTTTTTTTACTGATTTATGTTTAGGTGAGGGAAGTTAGGGGAAATAATGTTAATGGAAGAAGATGAAGAGGGAAACATTTGCTCAACGCTTGCTATGTACTTGTAATCACAATCTACACAACCATCCTCTGATTTTCTCATACATTGTAGAGAGATTGTATCAGAAGCTCATTATGTCACTAATGTGGCCAGGATTCAGACCTGGGTTTTTCTAACACCAAAGCCCATCTTCTCACAAATCCAGTGTCTCTGCATTACAAATGTCATATGGCCTTATAAGCCAAAAATCCCTTCTGGAAAATGGAGAAAATATCTTTTCTAACTTCCCTCCCTTCCCTTCCCTTTCTTCCCTCCTTCCCTTCTTTCTTTCCTTCCCCCTTCCCTCTTTCCTTCCTTTCCTTATTTCCTTCCTTCCCCCTCCTTCCTTCTATCCTTCCTTCACCTGTCTTTTCTTTCTTTCTTTCTTTCTTTCTTTCTTTCTTTCTTTCTTTCTTTCTTTCTTTCTTTCTTTCTCTTTCTCTCTTTCTTTCTTCCTCCATCCTTCCCTTCTTTCCTTCCCTCCTTCCTTCCTTCCTTTATCTGTCTTTCTTTTCTTTTCTTTCTTTCTGTCTTTCTTTCTCTCTTCTTTCTTTCTTTCTTTCTTTCTTTCTTTCTTTCTTTCTTTCTTTCTTTCCCCCCCTTCCTTCTTTCTTCCCTCCCGTCCTTCCTTCCTTTCTCCCTTCCTTCCTTCTTTTTCTAAATTCCATGTATCATACACTTGATCTTAGCCAAAAGGTCGAGAAGCGATAAATTCCATGTATCATAGGCAACATCTTTTACACCTTCCATCCCTGATGCTTTCTTTAGAAAATGAATCCTATATGATAAACACTATAACCTTTAGTTTTTGGATAATTATCAAGTGGATCAGCACTGCAAAAAACACCTTTTTAAGTGGACAATCTATGTGAATAGCAGCTACAACAAGATAACAAAAGCATGCTTGTGTAGGCTCCTAAGGAAGAAACGAGCTTTACTATACAGAATTCCTTCTTCTTAGGGATTATACGCATTAAACATGACATAAACAGAACACAAGAATCAGGTATGTGTGTTCTATTTTACCTGTTCTGGTTTAAGGAGTATTGAGTTTTAAACTGGAAAATTTTGTCTTCTCCAGACTCATGTTTTGCCTGCAATCCAGTTATTCCTCAAATGCTTCACCTGAAAAATCATCAACAGAACTATTGTGGCAACAGGAAAAACCCCCAACTTGACAATTCACACATGCTAAGAAAACCCAGTTTTAAAGCAAACAACTTAATGTTAAACAAATTGAAGAGTGAAGACCAGATGTTTCCACAGCCCTTTCCCACCTACTCCTTCATTAAAGATGGCACTTTAAGACCATCTGACTTTCCAGGTATCCCATGAAGTATTATTTACCACACAGACTCTTACTGAGCACATCTCCTTAAAGTTTAGAATTAAAAGAACAGACCAAAGTCAAAGGCCCAGGGCAGTGCCCAGCACATCAGAGGACAGCCAATAAATGTGAGTCCTTACCACTTCTACCAGATAAAGAGCCACCTTTAAAAGTTTTGACTGTGTCCTGCCCAACTGAATTCTTATTTCAAGCCTCCTGTGTCTCATGCATCTTTTCCCATCTACTGCACTCATTCACTAAGGCATTAAACGGTCACTGTGGACTACCTAAGCTGTCCCTTCTCCACAACCGACTCCTAGAATGTCTGATCCACTATCCTCAATAGGCTGGTATCTCTCAGTACAGCCTCAGTCTCTGTAAAATGTATCAAAATATAATTTTGATATGCTCTAAGTCAGGTGATTTGAAATCATGGATTTGACAAAATTAAGATGTCATTAACGAGGCACACCAGCACAACTAGGTCTGATTCTGACAGGGCGACCATAAACCGCCTTTCAGATCAGTGGTACATCAACTGTGTGCCCTGGTACAAAGTTTCCATGTAAGCTCTAGGGCTTTGATATGCTATTTGTTCATGTTGTAAAACCTCGTCCCAACATCTTTCATACTCAAGTTTCATTCCTTTTTTTCTTTTTCTTCTGGAAAAGTTTCAACATATGCAAAACTAGAAAGAATACCATCATGGACTCCCATCTGCTCACCAACCAATTTCAATGCTCTCATTTCATGCTCAATGTTGCTTGTTCTGAGGACCTGGGAGTGGGTCTAAACAGAAAATAAACCACACAAGAAATTGGGACTTTACCCAAAGACAACAGGGAGCCCTTGTTGGGTTTTAAACAGGAAAATGACATGGTTTTCAGCCAAGTTTGCTCTGGTCTTAGGAAATGGATTCAGAAGGGGCAAGACTGAACTCCAGGATACAAGGGAGGAAGGTATTGCTGGAAAGTAGCTGGAAACACAAAATGTAGTGGAGGAGGAAGCCCCTCCACAAATAAATGGGATGAGCTTGGTCATGTTGTAAAGGCACACTTTAGCACTAGCCGGATACCAGGGAAAATGTTCCCACCCTGGGAGTCTGAGAAGGCTCCTTGAACAATGGTATGGTTTGAGTTTGTTCTTAAAGCACAGTTAAGACAAGCAGCTATAACTGTACTCCAGTGCAAAGAGAGTTTACCCAGCAAAGAACATTGTTTATGGTGCATTGATAATTAAACCTGACCCTCCATCGTCATGCTCCACCAAACTTCATTTAGAAAGATCCAGCATATGTGTGTTCTTAGTTTAATGAACAGCATTTCCACCACTGCCCCCCAGAAAAATTTCCAGCAAGTCTATATGGTTCTTTAAGAGTCATTACCGTGGGCGCTCACACTTCCAGCATAAAACTTCAAATGAATGTTTCTCCAACCACTTTACTTTCTTATTGAGGCTGTTCAAATGTCAGTGGTTTTAGCACTGAGCTTAACCTTTACGCATTTTCACCAGAGTTTCAGAAACACAGCCTGTGCTGGATTTCCCTTACGGCGGTGGGTGGGAATGTTTTATACACATAGTTATAAGCCAAGAATTCTGGCAGCGCCATCAAACTGCCTTTGAGACATCATACATGTTTGAGTGCTCGCAATAAGGCAATGGTTCTCCATCATGCTCAAATGCCAAGCACATAATAGTCATTCGCTTATTTACTCATTCAGCAAAATATTTACCAAAGGCCTACTATGGAATATTCTCAAAGGCAATGGGAATACAAAACTGAACAAAGTGAAGCTTCTGTCTTCATGGGACTTACTTAATATTCTCACGAAAGAGACAGCTCATTAAACAAATAATGGAACAGGTGGCCATAAGACCTGTATATAAAAAAATAACTAATGATGGTAAAGAAAAGCTAGAGAGCTCTGGAATGATTGGAAGCCATATTCCAGTGGACTCCAGTGAATGGGACACTCTTTTATGTGAGTGATTAGGAAAAAAATCTCATACTCTCTTCTACTTCAGAAATACTATAAGATAATTTGACTTAAATGTGAGTGGTATACAGCTGATATTCATTATTTGTGGGTTCTATATTTGCAAATTTGCTTTCTCACTAGAATTTATTTGTAAGTTCCAAATCAATACTCATGGCACTTTCATAGTTGTCTGCAGATATGTGAAGGGTGGCAAGAATTTGGAGTCAGTCACATGCACCTTTCCAGCTGAGGTCCAACAGGGTAATCCTCTGCCTTCTTTTTTCAGCTCTCATATTGTAAATAAATACCCTTTTCAAATTCTATTTAGTACCATGTTTTTCAGATTTTTGTGCTTTTTGTTGATGATGTGTTGCTTTAAATTGCCCCCAAACCATAGTGTTGAAATGCAATCTAGTTTTTCTAAGTTCAACAAGACTGTGATGTGCCTTATGGAGAAAATATGTGTGTTAGATAAACTTCATTCATTTACTGTTGGCTGAGTTCAGTGTTAAAGGATCAACAATGTACATTAGATAAGGTAGCTTTAAACAAAAATGCACATAAAACAAAGTTATGTATTGATCAGTTGACAAAATAGTTGAAACTGGAGGTTCACAGAAAACTACTTCTAAATTTCCCCTAGCAGCAATGATTCAGTACCCACTAATTCAGCATTCACAATGACTTTATAGAACATAACTGCCGCCAAAGATGAGAATTGACTACATCTCTCCCCTTCTTTTCTTTCCACAACCACATACTGAGAGTCACCTTATCATTGTTGGAAAACCGTGTGCTATAGGGTTAAACAGATCCGGATTTTAATCCCAGGTCTGCCGCTTGTGATTTGGGATAACATCATTAATCTCACTGGCCCCCAATTTTATGATCTGTAAAACATAAATAACACAGGGTTGTAAGTAGGACTGTTGTAAAGATTAAATAAAACAACAAATGAACAATTATTTGGCACTAATTAAATTAAAGTTGCTTTAAAAATATTGTCTAGATTTTCCATGTTGGGTATGTCTTGCTAGTGGAAATTTTAAAATGGATGATAATCATTTGAATCTATTTTTAAAAATTAAACCAGTTTTTTAATTGAAAAATATTGCATGCCTATGCTAAAAACTCAAATGATCCCGAAGGGCATATACAAACAACGAGCCTCTGTCTTACTTCTTTTCTCCCACTTCTTCCCTGAGTTAATCATTGTTAACCTTTGTCCATATTTCTAGAAGATTCATGTGCAAATACAGATATTGTATACATAAACACTTCAGGGGGAAAAAAAACCTTTATTTAAAAATTAAGCATCCTTGGGGCACCTGGGTGGCTTAGTCTTTAAACATCTACATTTGGCCCCGGTCCTGATCCCAGAGTCCTGGGATCAAGCCCCACATCAGGCTCCCTGCTCTATGGGAAGCCTACTTCTCCCTCTCCCACTCCCCCTGCTTTTATTCTCTCTCTCACTGTGTTACCCTCTGTCAAATAAATAAAATCTTAAAAAAAAAATTAAGCATCCTTATAACTCTTTAGATTTTCAAAGCAATGGTTATGGGGCACCTAGGTAGCTGAGTCAATTTAGCATCTGACTCTGACTTTGGCTCAGGTCATGATCTTGGGGTCATGAGATTGAGCCCCATTTTGTGATCCATGCTGAGTGGGGAGTCAGCTTGAGATTCTTTCCCACCCTCTCCCTAACCCTTCCCCCCCCATAGATGGTAGATAGATAGATAGATAGATAGATAATAGATAGATATATAGATAGATAGATAGATAATAGATAGATATATAGATAGATAGATAGATAGATAGATAGATAGATAGATAGATAAAGAAAGCAATGGTTATAACAACTCTGGATTTTATACCATGATTTTCCCTATGTTGTTCTCAAGAAGGGAATTGTCCCCTCAGTGCAAATGCCCTATTAGAAGCAATCAAAGAGTGAGTTATTTCATTGGCAAAGGGTATTCATCTAGTTCTGCCTCCTTGTACCCACCACCCCTCATCCCTGCCACTGTGGCTCCATGCCTCAATCTACACAGTTGATTTCCTTTCTACTTGCACCCATTACCCCATTCTTCATGGCTCAGATAACTCCCAGAAATTAGTCGGCAATATGTCCCAAGGGATGACTTATGATTCTTCTAAAACAACTAGTATACTCTCTCATTTGTTAAGGACTGGATTCAAGTGGCTAAATGACCCAGCTCCCCAGTACAACATAAAGAGGATTTTCTCCCCCTCCTTTTTGGGGGAGATTTTTATCTCTATGTTGGTGCAGCCATCTTTCATATCTCCATAAAAAGAGGCACTGCCAACCACTGGGGTTGGCCAACTGCAAAGATGAAAAGAGCAGACTCTGGTGACATGGTTGAGCTGCTAAACCATTCTTAGAGCATGCCACCTCTGGGCATGGTAAGCAACTGCCCTTGCTCTTTTAACCTTTTTTTTTTTTTTAAGAGAAAGAGAGAGTGTATGTGCATAAGCGGGGAGTGGGGATGGCGGGAGGAGCAGAGGGAGAGGGAAAGAGAAAATCCAAGCAGATTCCATGCTCAGCATGGAGCCTGACGCAGGGAATCAATCTCTCAACCCAGAAACCATGACTTGAGCCAAAACCAAATGTTGAACATGTAAATAAATGACTAAGCTAACCAGGCGCCCCACTTTTAAGCACTTTTTTGTTTAATATCTTGTTATTTGCAGCCAAAAGCATCCTAAGAAACAAAGCTCTAAGACTCATTCCAAGATCTTTTATTCCAACAACCACTTGGATGAGATTCTTCACCTGAATGTTCTGTATTCCCACAGCCTCCGGCACCATTTCATTTCTCTTCCTTTGGCTCTAGTTTCATAATACCTCTGAAATCCCCCACCTTTATCAGTCCAGATGCCCGTCTTCCTTCCTGAGGGAGCCACCAGGCATCTAGAAAGAACCAAAAGCATAGACCAGTAAAATAACCACAATCCATTGTTCAAGTCATATAATGATGAACTGGTTCAACATTCATTCATTTGTCATTTGTTCATCAAGGATTTGTTAGGCATCCATTTGTTAAGTACCAGGGACTATGCTTGATACAGAAATATAATTATAAATAAAAATTTCTCTGAACTCTGTGAGTTCATAGTCAATTGTATGATCAAATAATCATACAAATCAATACATAATTACAAACTAGGAAAGAGAGTATGCAAAAAAAGCATGGGGAGCTCAGGGACAAAAGGGCAGGAAGATGAAGACTGTCAAGAGGAGGGCTTCTCCATCCAAGCTTAACAACTCAGTGGAGGTGAGAAGGGGGCTTGAACTTGAATAGGAAAATATTACAGCTTTATTTTCACTGTCCGTTAACTGAAACTTAACATTTCCTTCAATTTATAAATGTGGCCAACAAATATGGTAGTATCAATGCTTATAAAGACCTTGGAATAATTTATACTGATCACTACTTTGAAATTATTATAGTGATTATACCTGTCTGATGTTTAATGAATAAATAAAGAGGTGTATATATTGTGGCACAACAATTTTTAAAAATATATTTTGATGACTTATTTCAATAAAATTGTACTCTTGTGTATTTTGGGATTTAAAAATATTCTGAGAAGAGGATACATAGAATTCATCAGACTGATAAAGGGAACATTGATACAAAAATGGTTAAGAATTCTTTTTTTCTTTCTTTTCAAGTGATGTAACTAGGTAAGTTACTAAACAAACAAAAAATTTTGTCACCATCTCCTTCCCCTACCATTACCCCCAAGTCTTCACAATGTTTCTAAAGCCCCATGTAAGAGTCACCCCGGAGGAGTTGAGACCCAAGGGAAGAGCTGATAGATAGAAATAACTCACTCTGGCAGAGGAAGAGATGCCCTAGTATAAGGAAAAGGTTAAGATTTGAGTGGTTTTTGCCAATAAAAGTTAGTAGCACCATTTTTGCAGATAATCAGCTGGGCAATGTGATAGGGCCTGGCATCATGCATGAAAGCTCCTAGCCTCCGCACTAGTGCCAATGCAAAACATGTCATGGAGAAGTGGGCCTTTTAAGCTTGAAAAATAAACATTGCAGCTGTGACCTTGATGTCTTGAAAACTAGAGACCTTGGATGCTACCCAACCCTTATTCACCAAAATGTTTTAAAAAGAATATATGTGGAATTTCTTGTCTTCCCAGTGAGCTGGGACTCAAAATCTTATTTTTTAAGGTAAGTAATGTGTCATTTCTTATACCAAGTATTGTGGTTGAAAATATTCTCTTAACTGAGAACTGAGGATGAATACAAGTTAATTGAGTAAGGTTTTTAGGATCAGGGCTGTTCTTGGCAGAAAGCAGCATATACAAAGTCCCAGCAATGAGGAAAGAAAGGTCAGTGAGCCTCGGGATAAGACTAAGAGGATAGTGGGAATCTGTGACTATAAAACTTTCTTTACTACAGGGCATGTTAAGGAATGTGGCCTTTCTCACAATGACCCTGGAATAAGTATTGAGGCTTTAAGTACATATTTAGGGTGTGTGAATGGGAAAGAAAGGCATGAAATAATTCAAATTACATTTTACATAAATCTCTTGGGCTGCAATGCAGAGAAAGTGTTGAAGGATAAGAATAGATATGCATAGGCTCTTCAGCCTGTTGCTAAGTTGTTCTATGAGAGGTTGTTGTAATTTGAATTAGAGAGGAGGCAATGGAATGAAGGGGAGTGAGGGGATTCAAGAAAGAGAGATGAACCTGATGAGATTTGTGGATGGATCAGATCCCCAAGATGAGAGATGTCAGAGTGCCTGCTTCATAAGCATGATGGTGTGGCAGTCCCTGAGGCAGTATTATTGCCTGAGATAAGGCTACCTGGGAAAGGATCAAATTTCAGGGAGGAAGAGTAGAGGAGAGAAATCTGGAATATGGTTATGAAAATATGTAAAATGACGTGATTTTGAGAGATAGCAACGGAAGCTGAATAAGTAGTTGGATGTATGGGTGCAAGAGAGAAGTATCTATTAGCTGTACAAATTCATGCAAAGATATTTACATTTTCAGATTTTAAGATACCCCATATCATTTTTAGCCCTTAAACATGGTAATGATGCTAAAGATGGTGGTTAATAGTGATGAGGATGGTGATGGTGATGATGGTGGTGGTGGTGATGATGGTGGTGATGGTGATGATGATAATGATGGTGATGAGGATGGTGATGATGGTGATGGTGGTGATGATGGTGATGAGGATGGTGATGGCAATGATGACGGTGGTGGTATTGGTGTAGCCAGTGACAGTGGCAGTAGTGATGGTGATGGATAATGCTCATTGACAATTAATTTGTTCCAAGCACTTTGGTACACAATTTTAAGCATTTTAACAACACGGTAAGTTTTATTACTATCTCTTTTTATGGTTGAAAAACTGAAGCCAAGCCAATTGGCAGTAGAGACATGATCCACACCCAGACAATTTTTTCTCTAAAATAGAGTTGTTGTGAAGATTAAATTTTCAAAGTATAATAATAGATATTTATGAAGCACTTGTTATATGCCAGACACTATTTTAAGGGCTTTGCATGCTTTGACTCTTAATCCTCACAACAACATTATGAGGCAAATACTATTATTATTATTATTATTATTTATTATTCTCGTTTAAGAGGTGATAAAAGGAAGGTGCAGTGGGCTTAAACAATTTGTAACGAGTAAGTCAAAGCCAAGATCGGGAACCCAGAAAGGCTGGTTCCAGAGTCCATGGTGTTGACCAGTATGTCACACTATTCAGATCCATAAAATATTTAAGGCAGTTCCTGTTCCATGGCAAGCATTCAATGTCACCACCAGGAAGTTAAAACATATTTGTCTCAGGATTGAACCAAAGGTGTTTTGCAAGAGATGAGGAACTAAGCCCACATTCACATTAAAGGGAAATGGAAGGACACCACTCACAAAGTAGATGCTCAATAAATATTTGTTAAGTGAATGAATAAATGAGTAAACTCTAGGAAAGAGTAGCAAGCTCAGAAAATATAAGACTTGTGCCACTGTCTCTTGGATATGTCACTTCTCTCCTTAAATCTCTGTTTAATCATTTGTAAAGTGTGTTGATTGAACTATTCAAGCTAGCATATGTATTACATGCTATCATTCCTTCTCCTATCCCTGGACAAACATTGCTAATCCATCACAGCACCGTTTTCCACTGTGCCCAAGCCCATCTTCAACACTGTACTTTCAGAAGTGACCAGGAACACCACCCAAGGTTCAACCTGTTAGCAGACTCTGAACTTTATGACATTTAGAGACTCTTTCAGCTATGACATCCCATCACTTTATGGGAGGGGGGAAGAGTCCTGCTTTCTTAAGATCTTCTTCTGCATTAATCTGCTGTTTTCAAATGTCTTCATTCCACTCCACATCTACACTCTTGGTTTGATGGCCCTTCATTCTCTTCAGGCCATGAAGGAGAATATGAACCACATGCTGAAAGTACAGCAATTTGTTAGTGCATCTGACTGGTGATGTTAAAACTGCTGTGGTGACTGAAGGCCACGTGCTGCTGTCAGCAGCGTCCTTCAGGAGAAACCTTCCCAGATTTCCTAGGCATTCCCAGAATTCTCAGAAGAAATCACTCTATTTGTTTGTTTGTTTGCTTGCTTATTGCAAGCATTCTGCTCTTCCTAAATTTGTTTCCTGCCAGCCTGTTCACAGCTGGTGTCTACCAGCACCAAGCAAACCAAATTGAAAGGGCTATTGCTGACACCCTCCACCTCCCACCACAGTCCCAGAGAAATGGGGCTTTATGATCCTCCCAGGATTGTCTAACCCTTTCTCGCTTCCCTCTGCCTTCTCTCTGCAGCTGTGCACTGGGACTTTAGGAAACACTTTGGACACACATTTTAAGCAGATTTGGAGTTATTTCTCACCATCTGCTTTTAAGTACTGGAACCAACAACAGTGTCTTTGAGAATCATTTTCTATTTCTCCTAGCTCCCTTTCAACACTGAATCAACCCTATCAGCAACCCTAATCTGGACTAGGGTACAATACTATTTATCCTATAATTCTATACATGCAGACAGCAAACATACGAAATGGACATGGCTGGATGCCTGCCATCAACCAGTCCCCAACACACTGGGTGGATTGGCCATTAGGTGGGATCTCTGTCTAAGGCTGAACTGGAAGTCTGAGATCCTACTTGGCTGCCTACTCACTATGTATGACCATAGGTAAGTCTCTTCTCTGGTCTGAACCTCAGTTTCTTTATTTGTTAAATGCTTCCATGGAGCCATTTTCTCCCAGCTAAGGGGGTAAGACCCATAATATTCTGGAGACAGGAAGTGACTGGAAAAGAAAAAGAGCAAGAGGACAGAATTACAGGGGCCTCTATCTCACATGTAGGTGGGGAAAGTAGGTTGAGGAAGCACTGCAGCAAACAGCAAGTTTCCAAAATTTGACTCATTCTGTAGCTCTATTGGGTGTTGAGTGGGGATGGGGTACTTCCTGTTCCCAACCAGCAGATAAATGCTGAGACTGGGTCTTTCCAAATGAGCCCAGGAAGATGGCTTGCAAACAGGTAGTGATGCAGTGAGAGCCCCACAGCTCCTGCTTCATGGTCCTCCCACAGGCCATCTCATACCTTGACAGTTTGCTTCTTCAAAGCCAGGATGAAAATCCCTTGCTCCTGTTGCTAAAATAGAGTCTTAAATAATGCAGTGTATGGGAGTGAAATCCAATCACCTTCACCATATTCTGCCAGCTAGAAGATTTTTCTGTACTCAAAGAGAGGTGATTATAGAAAGATGTGACTCATTGGGTTTCAACTTGGAACCCTACCTACTAGGACAGCCCAGGATCACCCCAGTGCAGTGAGTCTGAGGCATCACCTGACTTCAAAGTTCCCAATCTAATCCTGCCTTTGCATAGCACATTTACCAGTGAGACTGTTCCAGTCAATAAATCTGCAAATATTTATTGACAATATAACATATATAGGGAGTGTGAGGATCTTGAAAACTACAATGATCATTATATTAGAAACAGATGTGATGAGTTTTGTAATTTATAAGGGACTTCAACTTGCCCTCTTACTCCATCCTTTCAGCAACAGACAGGGGAAATACCATTATCCCCATAATTCATATGAGGAAACTGGAGTTTGGGCAAAGTTGGGTGACATAGTCAAGATCACAGAGCTAGTAAACAGCACACTCAAGAAGGAGCCGAGCACCCCAGGCTTCAATCTATAGGAGTGTATATCTGGCTAGAGAAATATAATAAATGTGTATTTCCATGAAAAGATTTGTAATAATAAGTGGAATATGTACTTAGAACCATAGGATCACTGTAGTCTTAAAGGAGCTTTAAAAAGACTATTCTGGCCCAGAAATATTTCATAGAACAAGTGGCTGGTGAACCAGACCCTGAAGAACAGGACCCATGCACTTAATGGGATGGGTGAAAAGATGGGCAACCAGGTAGAAGGAATAGGGTAAATAAAAATGGAAAGGTGTAAAATTATGAGGGTTTCCAGGGCACCAAAGGAAGAGCACTCAAGTAGAGAAAGGTTTCCTTAGGAGAAACACAGAAGAAAAGACTGGGAAGGCATTCACAACTCCAGAAGCCTCTTTGGGGATTTAAGAACAGTGGTACCAATGGTTCCCCCAAGGCCCATCAGTATTCCTCAGATCTCAAGCCTAAGCAGCAACCTGCAGACCTGGCCCAGTCTGACCTTGAGTGCTAGGCAAAGCTGTTGAGGCAAGGTAGGTGCCTCCTCTGCTGCTCTCTGGTTCCCTTGCAGCTTCCCAGGTAGGTGGCTTTGACCTCTCTGAGCCCCAGTTTCTACCTCTGCAAAAATGGAGGTTAAAAATATGTACCTTGCATACTTATTGAATAGAAAGTAAAAGAATGAGATCCTATCTGCAAAGGGCCTAGCTCAGCACATTCAATAAAGAGGAGCTATTATTATGAAGTGAATTAAGCTATTACTTGGTGTGGTACACAGACTCCCCCTATAGTCCCAGACATATGTTCCACATATTCTCCATGCCTCTTCTTCTATCATATGGCCCCCAAAGTCTTCTTTTAGTTTATGTTCAGTTAAAAGACAATTGATATTTTAATGGGTGCCTGGGTGGCTCAGTGGGTTAAAACCTCTGCCTTCATCTCAGGTCATGTTCCCAGGGTCCTGGGATCGAGGCCGGAATCGGGCTCTCTGCTCAGCAGAGAGCCTTTTTCCTCCACTCTCTCTTCCTGCCTTTCTGCCTACTTGTGATCTCTCTCTCTCTCTCTGTGTGTCAAATAAATAAATAAATAAATAAATAAATAAATAAATAAATAAATAAAATTTAAAAAAGAAAAAAAGACAATTGATATTTTTAAAAAGTGCTTCTTTTACCATCTTGTCATTGGTGATAAAAGTGAAAATAAATTCACAAGTAGCTTAGCATAAAATTTGTCTTAAACCAAGCCAAGGTGCCCTTCAACAGTTGAATGGATAAAGAAGATATGGTACATACATACAATGGAATATTACAGAACACTGAAAATAGATTAAAAAAATTAACTTGGTCCAAAAAAAAAAAAAGAGTATTTTTTTTTATGTTTGTCCAGTTAACAATCACAACCACTCTTGGAAGAAGGGGTATATATCACTTCTCTCCAATGAAGCAGACTCTAAGATCAGTAAAAAGGATGGAATTACAAGGTGAATACATTAGTTTTATAATGATTTTGCCATAACTTTTTATTTTCACTTTGTTATGAGCAGATCTAAGCCAAAGTTTTCATTTTATGGACAAGTTGAGTGTCTATTTATTGCCAAGCTTATTCAAGGCAGAGCTAAGACCAGGACTCAGATGTCCTCACTGGTCTAGGGTTTCTCAACTCCAGCACTATCAACATTTTGGGCTCCATAATTCTTTGCTATGTATGGTGGGGTGGGGATGGGGATGGGAGGTGCTGTCCTGTATACTGAAGTATGTTCAGAAGCTTCCTGGATCTCAACCCTCTAGATGCCATAGTATCCCCCAGTGGTGACAACTAAAAAGATCTTCAAGCATTGTCTCCTGCCTCTGTACTGCTGCTCTGGTTTAAGACAACTTTTTTTTTTTTTTTTTAATTAATTGATCTGTTTTCAGTGTTCTAAGATTCATTGTTTATGCTCCACACCAGTGCTCCATGCAATACGTGCCCTCAATACGCACCATCAGGCTCACCTATCCCCCCACCCCTCCCCTCCAAGTCCCTCAGTTTGTTTCTGAGTCCAAAGTCTCTTATGTTTCCTCTCCCTCCATGATTTACCCTATTTCCCATTTCCTTTCCTTCTCTTACTGTCCTCTATATTACTCCTTATGCACCACAAGTAAGTGAAACCATGTGATACTTGACTTTCTCTACTTGGCTTATTTCACTCACCATAATCTCTTCCAATCCGGTCCATGTTGCTACAAAAGTTGGGTATTCATTCTTTCTGACGGAGGCATAATATTCCATTGTATGTATGTACTATATTTTCTTTATCCACTCATCTGTTGAAGGCACCTTGGCTCTTTCCACAGTTTGGCAATTGTGGCTATTGCTGCAATGAACATTGGGGTACATATGGCCCTTCTTTTCACTACATCTGTATCCTTGGGGTAAATACCCAGTAGTGCAATTGCAGGGTCAAAGGGTAGCTCTATTTTTAATTTTTTAAGGAATCTCCACACTGTTAAAAAAAATATTCTTAACAAAATAAAAACTAAAAGTTCCAGGTCAGTCCCACAAACTTTTAAGTTTTGTCAGTGAATCCAACATTTGAGGAACAATCAGCCCACATGATCTCAAAAGACCAGTTCCAGCTTCAACAAACTATTAGTCTGTAAGAAACAACTAAAAGAAATCTCCCTGCTCCCTGAAGTGTTAATGCTTTTCTGAAAAACACATCCTCTTACCCAAGGTTTATTGAGTAAACCAGAAGTTACTTTATGTATTTCAGAGATGGGAATTAGGGGAGTGCACAACTGCTGAAAGACCTGGAAGCCACCACTGAAGGTCAAGGGAGCCAGTGCTGAAGCCCTCAGCTTGTGGCACTGAAGCAGGTTGTCCTCAAGGATTTGTCCAGAAGTCTCCATGAATTACACCCCCATGCACACGTCTACTACGACTGCCTCCAGGGAATCATGACTTTTGCTCTGCAACCTTCTAGATCTTGTGTGGGTGTCTCTCATGGGTGAGTTGGGGTAAGGGATTTGGGGATATATAGTCTCTAGTTTTCCTCTGTGATGCGATGGAGACCTTAGCAAGGATGCCAGGCTGACCAAAATCTAGCATGCATACTGAACAGAATGAGATACCATCCTGGCCCTCCACCCACATCCTTCTGCTCCATCCCCACACAGATGCCAGAGGTAAACTGAACCAAGACTTGAACAGCTTGCCTCTGTTGCAGTGGAAAGGAATTTTTCTTTAAGAGGCTACAATGAGTTAAACAAATCAATATTGTTCACAAAAATGCCTGACTTTTAAAATAATTCCTGACCTGATTTGCAAAGTTTGTTAGGATGCTTTTGGAGTTTTCAATTCCCCATTAGCATTTTTTAAGCCAACAAGTCTCTGCGATTCAGATTCTGTGACCATCACATTAAGCCATAGAACATTGTTCTGCTGATGCAGTAATTGCCTGACATGGCTACCTGGTTCCAACTCATGCTTAGTATGCAAATCTGCCCCAAAGAATGTGTTTGATGATCACTTTTCTGTCCACAGAAACTGCCCTTTTGCAGAAAATGTATTCCAAAAATGACTTGCTATGTTTTGCCTTTAAAACCAAAGTTTGCAAGTCCAATGGTAGCTGAGAGCAACAACATATGCTTATAATTATGATTACCATCAGGGAATTCAACCTTACTGAGGGAGGTGAGGGGAAAGAGGCCCACGGAGGGGGAGCACAAAAGCTCTCTGGAAAACAGCAGAGGAAACAAGCCCAATCAGGTTGGCTATCCCTGGGTAATGGGAGAAATTTGATTGTGGAAAGCCGTGCTGGTTTCCCTCCAGACTCTAGAAGAAATGTTGTGTGGGCAGAAACAAGAAATGCTGATAAACAAAATCAAGCTTTAGGGATCTGCTCTCCATGGCAGGCCAAAGGAGCTCATCACAAAAGGCCAACTCTGTCCCGGACAGCTCTCCCAGTGTAGACATTTAAACTAGGCCACCATATGCACCAGCCTTGTGTGACCAATCCATTGCTCTGCCCCCAGGGAGGGTGACAGCACCTCTTGCTCCTCTCTGCTGGTCCCCTGTTGTATTTCTGGATTCTAAACACGAGTTTGTAATCAGAGAAAGTCTGAATCCCAGTTCTAATGCTGAATGATTTGGACAGGTGATATAGCTTCTTTTGACCATCAGCCTTTCAAATGGGGAAGATAATGCCCACCTCAAAAAGCATCATAAGAATGAAATAAAATAGACAATATAAGGATATGTCTAGGGCCCACTGGCCACTCAGTAAATGGTGATCACGGCTGTTCCTTTGTTTGATAGGCTTTTAAGCTTCTTGGTTTGGGCTACTATTTATCACTCCATGTTTTGTTTTGTTTTGTTTTTACTTATTAAATTAATTTACTCAACAAGTATGTATTGAATACCTACTATGTGCCAGACACACTGGAGCTATGATGTTATGTAGGACAAATATGGTCCCTATTCACCATCTGATAGGTGAAACAGATGGATTAATAGAACGCTGCAATAAATTGAATGGGTATAGCAGAGTCCTAGAGAAATTCCTAAGAGGGAAGCTTTACCCGGGTTTGAGGGCTATGGAAGGTTTCCTGGGAGAGATGACTTCTGAGTTATACCTGAATCAAGTATTCGCTCAAGCTAGATACAGAATAGTAGTAGAAGAATAGAGAGGAAAGGAAACATAGAACTTCAGGCCCCAGTGAATGCAAAAACTCAGTGAAAGATAACAAAATATACTCCTTAACTGAACCAAGTTCTGTGTGGCTGAATAGGGATAACAGAGGCCTAGAAAGGGACCATGACCAGCCCATGGCTCACATGGCCAGCCAATAGGAATTGGGCTTAGGTGCTCTTACCCTTTCCTGAATCTATGTGCCTATTATGTCTTGGGTACCTCCCATCTCCTTCTCTACCCCCATGCCTATTCCCTGGCATTTTTATCGTGAATCTGATGGTAGGTAGAAGGACTATGGAATCTGTTGTCTTCTAAATGTGTCCAAGATTTCAAAATGATTTCCAACCATTACCACAGACTCCTTCCCACTCCCCATGCTATGAAAAGAAGCAAGGGCTAATGTCTTTCCAATCAGACAACTGAAGTTGAAACCCCACCCACAGAGAACCAATGCCAACTTGTCTAACCTCTATGAAATTTCCTCACAGGTATGAGATGGTTAACGTACCTTACAATGTTGTCAAGAAGGCTAAAATAACACAACAAACTCTATAAAGTGTCTAATACACAGCAAGCACTAAGAAAAGTTAACTCCTTTGTTCTTGGTTCAACAGCAGGTGAACCAAAGTAAGTCCTTCAAACACATAACATCACACTCAGTGTTAGCTTTAAGTTCACTGTTCTTTCATCTTCTTTAATTTTTTTCTTTCCAACTCTCCATGATATCCAGTGTAGATGTTCCACTTAGCCTTTTGGTTTAGGACAGTTTGCTCAGTTCATCCTGAGAAAGCATGAAAAGGGTATAGATAGAGATTAAAAAAACAAACAACAAATAAAAAGGAATTTTGACTTCTTAACCAGGCATCCTGAGAAGAAAGCAGGCCTTGTGGACAAGGAACAGGACATTGAAAATGAATGGCTTTTCAGCATCCTAAGATGCCTTGGTTCCATTATGTCTCACCAGCAGAGTTATCCTGTAGATCTCATGATCTCATCCATTATTATGACATGGTTTACCCTCCTGGGTTCTTCTCTCTGGGTATCTTTTGACTCCATACTACCAGTTGGTCAACTGTCTCTGTTTCAAGTTCCCGATTTGGACCCTGAAAGTTTTGCATCCCAGGGAAACTTCCAGTGAGTTTTTAAATGGAAAGTCACATATCCTGGGACCATCCTTCAGTCCCTGGCAAACAGGAACATTTGGTGTTTGGTCCTAGCAATGGAATTTCTGTGAAAAAAATGTGGCTGAGGGGCACCTGGGTGGCTCAGTCATTAAGCATCAGCCTTCAGCTCTGGTGATGATCCCTGAGTCCCAGGATATAGCCCTGCATCAGGTTCCCTGCTTGGTGGGGGGCCTGTTTCTCCCTCTCCCACTCCTCCTGCTTGTGTTCCCTCTCCTGTTGTGGTTCCATCTGTCAAGTAAATACATAAAATCTTAAAAAAAAAAAAAAAAAAGGGAAAGAATTGTGGCTAAAGCATAACCACCTACACAGTACTGATCAAGTAGCCTGGAAAATCTTGACATTGAAGAGCAAATCTATTTCAAGGACCATTTCATTGGTATGAGGGAGTCAACTGATTTATATTAAAACAATGTTTAAAAGAAATATTCTGGGGTCTCCTGAATGGATCAGTCAGTTAATCATCTGACTCTTGATTTTTGGCTCAGGTCAGGATCTTAGGGTTGTGGGACTGAGTCCCACAATGGGCTCCACACTCAGTGGGGACTCTGCTTAGGATTCCCTCCCTCTCCTTCTGCCCCTCCTCCCACTCAATTTCTTTCTCTAAAATAAATAAATAAATCTTAAAAAGAAATAAAATAAAATGAACATTCTGGAATCAAAAAATCTCTCTGATCTGGCAATTTAGAAGTTTTAACTTTATAATTTTTTTTCCTTTTCCACTTTCTAAGCTCATAACCAAAATATTACCACTTGGTCCCAAATCAAATATGATATTCTTGCTCAAAAGGAAATATGTTGATAAATTCAGTAAAGACTTCAAACAGATTTATAGAATAAGGTACAACCAAGGTTTCCCAGACTGTGAAAAGAGGTATTTGTGCTGACTGATCATTATTCTATCAATCACTCCTTAAATCAACATTTAGTATGAAAATGTATTGGGCAGTTACCACATGCCAAGCTACCCAAATTCAGCCATGCTGTGAGGGTGGGCACAATCCTCCAGACTGCCAAGTCTGACAAAGATTTCTAATGCCAACTGCAAGTTTGATGGCTTCTCAGAACCACTCTCAGTTTTGATCATTTTCTGGAAGGACTCAGAACTTCCTAAAAACTGGTAGACTCACAGTTATAGTCTATTACAAGGAAAAGACACCTTGGGATCAGAAGAGAGGAGAGACACAAAGGGCAAAGTCTGGGAGGGTTCTGGAATGAAACTTTTTTTATCCTCTGGATACAGTCTCCTCCAGCAGTGATGTGTGACAATTCACACTGCTTGTTAATCTAGAAACCCACCCAAGCTTTAGTGTCCAGAACTTTTATTGGAGACTCATTTCTTGGGCATGATTCATCGGTCATTGATGACTCATGTGGTTCAACTGTTTTTAGCCACTCCTTACTGTGAAGGTAGAGTTGAAATCAGGTTGGGATGAATCGCCTACTTAGCATAATAAATGATTGCTCAGGAAATTCCAAGGTTTAGCGGTTACCCCCACAGAAGCCAGGGACAAAGACCAGACCTTTCTTCCTTTGGGCATGGGCCAAATCTTTGCTACACCCAACCCTGTGACATACACTTTGTATTCATCATCTCATTTAATACTCAAAAATCTATGAGTAATTATTATTATTATTCCCATGATTTAATGAGGAAACAGGTTTAGAGTAATTAGCCCACTAGTTGTTTATAGCAGAACTGGGATGGGCACCAGTTATGTCTGGTCCCTTGGCCTGAGCTTTCTGTCACTGCAGAGTGCAGCTACCAGATGTCCAAGATTTGTGCTAAACTCTGGAGATACCAAGAGGAAAAAGGCAGAGTCCATGTATCTATTAGGGGCATGTAGGAAACAGATAGCCTAAGTATACTTATTAGCTAAAAAGAATTTAATGAAGGGACCATTTTCAAAAGTATAAGCAGTACCATGGGATGGTTCAGTACTCTGGCTCTAGCAATAATCGGGAGCTGTTACCTCCCCCAGAGAGAGAAGTCAGGATCCCTGTATCCTGGATACTGTAGATATAACTCCTGGACAGGAGCTGTGACCTTTAGTAGAATGTATAAACAGCCAATGCACAACCTGGTTAGGGGATGCTGGGGAGAATTATTCTAATCTCACTCTCCTCCTTCTGTCAGATTTCCCACCATTATCTCCCATTGGCTGGAACCACCTGGACAGCTGAGTCAAGAGACCTCACAGATGCAAGACATACACAATCCTGGACAAAGATCCAGGTGGAAATGTGTATACAGTAGATCTGCAGGTATAAATGGAAAATATCCTGCACCCTTCCACTCTCCACATACCCTTAGTATCATACAGAGAAATATGCAGATGTGTAATTGCAACCTAGGGAAGAATATCATCATGAACAGAGAGAAATGCAGTGGAGGAGATAAGAAATCATCAACTAAGAGAAACACTTGCATCTTTTTCTTGAAAAATTAGTAGTTCTCATTTGGGCAAAAGAAGGATGGAAATACATGAAGAAATTTTTGTTTTCCTTTCCTTCTGGGGGGGGGGAGTTGGAATCAGCAAAGTCATTCAGGTCTGAAACAGTACAGAAAACTGTATTTAGTTCACCAGGCTTAGTGTAGACTCTCCAGAAGGAAACAGCTAGTGAAGAGTTTATGAAGTTAGACTGGAGCCAGACTATGGAGAGACCTTCAAGTTCCTGATTAAATAATGAGAATTTTGTTGCTCCTAGGATAATGGGGAGACATTCAATAGTTTTATAATGAGATTTTAGTTTAAGAAAGCCCCTTTTAACAGTTTGAGAAAGGAATAGAGAAATGTGATTCAGAGGTCAAAGATTTGTTAAGTGTATTAACCTATTACAGTGGTTTAGGTGAAAAGTAAGGAAGGTGTAGCATAGGGAAACTGGTGGGACCCCTTGGATGCAGAGGAAGAAAGTGTAAAGGGCATGCAGATTACTGGCCTAAAGTGGAGCCAGGAATACACAGGAGGCTGATGGCACAAGGAAACCCAAAGGTCACTCTCAACAGCTTGTGGTGATCAACAGTGCTTAGGTATTAGGCATTTGAAAGGGGAAACATTTTTTCTGGCAACATCACATCTCTTAAAGAGAGACTTATTAAATGGGTGTTGTATCTGGCATCTGAACTCTAAATAGCCTCAGATTTTCTAAGTTGTAAGACCAGTAGAAAAAGGAAAAATGATTAGAGATGGGCCAATAAATAATGAAGAAGAATTAACTGCAGTAGACAAGCTTTGAAGTTTTGTGAAAACCTTTGTATTTCCAAGAATGAACTCTTGAGTAGTTACAACTTAAAGATGAAAAACTCTTTAGTGGTCTAATAAGAATTATAAAGAAGGAAACATCCAAATTGACCCAGCCTTGGATTTATTTAGAAAATAAACCCTGATCTAGCATTCAGTATATACAAGGCATCACATATCATATCATATTATATATCCTATCATATCATCTTATAATCTCTTTTGATCCTCATAAAACTTTATTGCCAGTATTGCTTTTCCTATTATTATTATTATTATCTTCATAGTATAAAGGTTTTTTGCTTCCATTTCTTATATCTATTCAGGCCAGGTGATCATGAACAGTGATGCAGTTTGTGCTCTGCCCAAATATGCCTGTCTCAAGAAATGAATCAAGGTCAAAATCTCCCACCATAGTGTGAGATATAGCTTAAGCTGATATTCACTTAAAGAAAGAAACACATTTTGCTATTCACCCACCCAAGAAAGCTGCATTTTTCCTAATTTACACAAAAGCTGGAAGCTGACCCAAATTCAAAGTCCCTTTGAGACCAGACCCCTGGCCAGGATTCTGTCCAGGTGACTATGATCTACAAAACCTGTCTAACCCTTTATGGTCAGTCAGAAACCTCCATTCTAAAGTTTCAAGAGTGGGATCTAGTCTTCTGACTCCTGGTTGAACTTCTGCTCTGAATTGATCATCCCAAATCACAAACCTGCTCAAGTTCATATGGTCTGTATTTCCTTCTCAGAGCATTTATGCCATACTAGGAGATCCCATCATGCCTTTGCTGCAGTGTCTGCTAAGTGATGTGTAACATACACTTGAAGTTGTCCCCTGAGTCAAGGAGGCCAGATATGGGTAAAATAATGGAACTTTCTACTGAAACCAATAACCTGAGATGATTTGGGGGAACGTGGGGGAGTAGGGTGCCAGAATATAAATCCACCAGCTGTAGCCTTACTTTGCCCCTTCTTCCTGAGTTTGCAAAACCAAAGCAGAGACATTCTGAACTCCTGTCTCCAGGAAGATAAGAGCCAAAGCCTAATTCTTCATATAATCTGAAGCTTTCCAGAGCCATCCTCACAAATCTACCACCATCTCCCACCTTGGCCTCAAACCGTACTTCTGTAGCCCCACCCAGGACATATAAATCCTTTCTAGCTAGTCCCAAATATCAGGAAACATGCCTCTGTTAAAAAAATACTCACTCTCTGGTGTTGGTTCTAGGTATCTTTTCTCAGAAAAATAAGTACCATCAAGATATTCATCTTAGTTGCATTAAAAGCATTGAAAAAAAGAAAAGAAAAGAAAAATGAATACAATCCAGACAACACAGGCTGGGGGGTCAGATAGAAGTAAGTTCAATGCTAGAGTAATTATTTCCTAGCTGTGTGTCCTTGACCCAGTTATTTCACATCTCTGAAACTGTCTCAGTTCCAAAATATGCAATATTGAGGGTGCCAATGATTACCAACAGAGATGTTGTGAAGTTGAAAATGGGATCCCCTAAAAAAGTGTCTATGTAGTTGTTGGCAAATAACAACACTTAATAGGATACTTGGAAGGACTCAGAAGCACTGTCTCTGCCAGTATCCAGAAAGGGCTTTCTCTCAGGTAGCAGGAGATGTGACACTAGAGAGAACCCGTTAGTGACTTCTACCCTGATTTCTCCCATCTGACACTAAGCCATAAAGGATGAACATTTATGATCATATATGAAAAGTACCATTTACAATCCATATCAACATAAAGAACCTCTTGAATTCTAAATTCCTTATGTAGACCAAATAAACCATCCATTCAGAATGGAGATCTGTCCCATTGGCCTTGGAAATAGGCACACTTGAATTCAAAGTCTGACTCTGCCCTGAACAGGCTCAAGCAGTCATGTGACCTTGAGCCAGTCAGGTCCCCTCTTTAAGCCTCAGTTTCTCCTTTTACAATGGGGCTGGTAATCACAAATTTTCAGAGCAAACAAATTTTTGCCAGGAACAAGAGATGCTTGATATGGGGTGCCATATATTGTAGGGGCTCAGTACATGAGAATTCTCTATGCTCCCCCCAAGAGACCAGATTAACACACAGTGAGATGACACCAACAATACCCTTCACAGTTATTTCTAATCCTTTATTCTCCAGTATGTTCTGGGAAAAGGATTTGTTGGTATTTGGACAAGTTAACAACATGGTTTTGTTTTATGAGCTGCCAGTACTAAATGCTATCTCTATGAACTTTCGTCATGTTTTTATTTGAGCTTCTACATAAACTTCTCTTCTGTGTTGATGTGACCTTTTCAAACCTCAGTTCTCTGAGCGCTGGAGACAAGATGAGGATATGTAGAGTGACAAAACTGAAGTCACGCCTTTGTAGGCTGAGAGGAAAGTGAGTCCAGGCAAATGGCTCCTGTGCCAGAAAAGCCTTTAAGATATTAAATGAGGAGTTAGTGACACACATAACTAGCCTCTTATGGCGAACCTCCAAATCTTAACTTAGTAAAGTTGGTTTGGGCTCTAACAAACCAGCTGTCAGAAGCGGTGGGAAACCATTAATTATATATGAGAACACTGATAAATTAATGCCTAATGGCTAAAAAAAAATTAGGAGTTCTTATTTGTTTAATGCACCCTCTTCCCACTTTTATGAGAGCCCAATTGGAAAATGACATTGAATTAAGTTTGTGGAGGTGTGGAAGTTGAATGAAATTAATAGTCACAAATGCATAAATGTAGATCTCATAACTAAAAGCTGGATGATGATCCTGATGGGTGACTCCTGTGATGGAATGCTTGCCCTGGCATTTTACACCGCTGTCCTAGGAGACCACTCTTAATGGGCCAAGCAGCCTTATTGTAAGGCCCCTTTTATACTTTAGTAACCAGGGAACTTTGGATCTGTTCCAAAATATAGCACCTTATTCTGAGTATCTGCACTATAATAATAAGAGCTACCATTTATTGAGCATTTATGATGGGACAGGCATTTGCAAAACCTTAAGACTATCCTACTAATTAAAGTATGATGTTAATATGACATAAGGAATAAAATAATATACTAAAGGAAGACAACCTATGACCTAGACTTGAAGGACACAGGGAGGGAGAGCATTTGGGGTTCTTCAGTCTTGTGTCCAATGTCCTAAAGGGTCAGTTGAATTTGGACCAATCTGGCTAATGCAAAGGCCTTCAAACTCTCAGAACTCTCAATTAGCAATATAGGAGAATAGTTCCTGCTGCCTTGTTCCCAACTTATTATGAGGGATGAAAGATAGCTGATGTGGGTGGACTGGAAAATAGGCTGGTTAGAGTTTGACTGAATGGTAATCATGTGGAGCCCATGATAGACCAATCGTAATAATGACCCCCTTTCTCATTTCTCAGTGTACCCATTCCCTTTGCCATGTGACTTCACAGTCCTCCTGGAGAGGCGAGGTCTATTTCTCCACTAAATACGGTTGGCCTTATGGTTTACAAAGGCCAACAGAAAGCAAAAGTGACCATGCTATAGTTCTGAGCTTGGTTTTTAGGAGGCTTTGGCACTTTCTGCTTGTTCTTGCATTTAAGAACTGCTATGAGAATATGCCTGGCTTAGCTCCCTGGAGGAGAAGGCATACTAAGCAAAGCAGATGGCTCCATCATCCAGATGAGGCTGTCAAGGATTAGGCAAAAACCAACCAAACCCAGACTTGCAGTGGGCCTAGCCCTCATTAGCAGAGCCATCCAGATGACCTGTAATTGTTGGCAGGCACATGAGCACACCCAACCAACATCAGCACACCCCAGTACAGATCAGCTGAACCCTGAAGACTCACAAACTAAATACATGCTTATTGTTACTTGACACAGAGGATTTGTGGTTGTTCATCATGCAATATTATTGTACTCATGGATAAATTATACAGGGCCTTAAAGAAGCTCCTGCTTCACTCTACATTTCTAAGAACAAATTCATTTATGGTAACACCATTTGTAGTTCATGTTATAGGTTCATGGTAGAGAGTCAAGAGAAGGAACCTTAAATCTCATCCAGACTGCTTATTCAATATTAAATAGAAATTCTAGCACATTCAATTCCACTAAAGTGGTAAAGATTCTCTCTCACCAAACTTAAGGTCCTCTGGGTCTCTGCTCAAGCAGGCTCAACCTTGGGCTTCTAGCGCTGTTCTTGCAGAGTCTAGTTTAAGCAAGAATCCTGCTAAGTTAGTTAAGGGAAAATCTCCACCCTTAATAGCTGATCGAATTTCCTCATGGCCTCCTTATCCCCCAGGTGATGTCTTATCACCATGGCTTACCTTCAATAAGAATCCTCTTGAGTTAGGAAGAATCTCCTTATCCCTGATATCTCCTCTTAGTAATTTTCCATCCATTGTCTCCCCCGACCCCCACCCTACTTTTTGGCTATTAATCCCCACCTTTCCTTTTTGTATTTGAAGTTGAACCCAATATCTTCCCTACTGCAAAGCCCCACTGAAGCAGTTCCTACACTCATCACGATAATCCTGCATAAAGTCTCAGTTGTTGTTTTAACAAGTGTCAGAATAATTATTCCTTCAACACAAGGCATATATATGGAATATCTGTTATATATAGAACAACTTTCTAAGAACAATTTTGCTATTTGGAAAAGTAATTCTCAATCCTCAATACACTGAGGAGATAGAGAAGAGCCATGATGTGGAGCTCTCCTCCTTCCTCTACACTGAGATGCTGTGGCCATGTTTCCCTCATCACCTCTGGAAAGAACTTCTGTTGCTAATGACGGAAAATTGCATCCTTTAGGTGTGTTGGGTGGAAAAAATTGAGAACCATCAACCTAAATTAAGTCAGAGCTAAGTTTTTATTGTCAAACATAACCATTATTGTTGGAAATGAAGGACTCCTGTGTGTTACTATAGCCCCGGCCTGCCAATCAGTAAGGAAAAGAATGACAATGCTAACAAGTAAGCAAGTCTTTTTTAGTAACAGATTCCCTCAATCAATGTTTTCACACTATGAAAATTCCCAGATAGATGAAAGTCTTCCCTGAGCCAACAGAGGATTATTCATTCCAAAAAACTATAAGCAAGTTTCTAAATAATGAATTTGTTTTTGATTCCTTAATACAAACATAGCATCAAATGTTCATTTATTAAATGCCATGCTTGAAACCAAGCCCCGTGATAAGATTCTTAACCCAAGTGAGGATTAACAGGGGGCTAGGTGTGGATCATTAACTAATTAACAACCAGAAAAATACTCACTCCCTAAAATTTCTAGCCTGCACTGTTAAAATCCACAAGATCCCTTAACTATTAGGAAGAGCCTTAGTGATAAGCTGAATATTCCCTGTGATGGTCAATTTTGTGCATCTACATGGCCAGGCTACAGTACCCCAAAATTTAATGAAACACTAATATGGTCATCTGCCATGAAGGTACTTTGTAGATGTGGTTATTGTTTATAATTAGTTGAACTTAAATAAAGGAGATACCCTTGATAATGTGGGTAGGTCTAATCCAATTAGAAACACTAATCCAAAACACTAAGGTTTTCCAGAGAAGAAGAAATTCTGCCTCAAGACTATAACATCAGCTTCTGCTTATGTTTCCAGCCTACCAGCCTGCTCTATAAATTTTCAGCTTACTAGTCCCAACAATCATGTGATGTAGTTCTTTAAAATTAAATCATTTTTAATATATTATTTTATTATTATTTATATATATAAATTATATATTATTTTATATAAATAATAATATACGTACACATATTTATATGTAATACATTTTACCTATGTAAAATGTATATTTGTAATAAATGTCTTTTTACCTATGTAAAATGTATATTTGTAATAAATGTCTTTATATATCTATATAGAGAACCCTGATACACTACATGCATTTAAGCCTCCATCACTTTCACAGAATTAAATTCCGTAGCTCTGAACTACTTGCATCTGTTTTGTACCCAATATATGAACTTGCTTCTGATACATTTTTATGGTTTTCAGTTTTGGATTTGATGTTGAATTCTGTATTCTTTGCTATGATTTTTTGTAGGAGGCACTGTTAGCTTTCTGCCCGGATCCACTTGGATTCTTTGAACTTTACTGTATGTCCTTTCCTGAGATTTTGTGTGATTTTATTTCTAAAGATCCACATCTGTGACTCTCTTTGGAGGTCTCCCCATGAGTTACCGGAACCTCTTTCTCCACAAGCTCTGAGATCCTCTCTGTGGCTGTTAGCCCAGGGCTGACTGGTATAGAAATATGAGAGCCCAGCTCCCTCCCCTTAAGTTTGGGCTAACTCTGAAAAATAATTTATACTCCAGAGGTCTCCCTGTAGGATCAGACGGAGGCTGGGTCTTTGCCTGAAACCGCATCCTTGCTTGATTTTATGTCATTTTCTGTCCTGCCTCCCCACTGCCTTCCAAGTATCTCCTCCAGAAGCTTCTCTGTCTCAGTGCTTGGCTGCTGGCAAACTCAGCCTAGGACATCTTTTATGTGCTCTTTTGTCTGTGATCCAGATTCTTATCCTAGTTCTATTAGCTTAGGAAAGCCTGAAGAGATAACCTGCCTCTAATTCAGCAGACCCTCCTATTAGGAGTGAAATTTTTAGTTCATTCCTACCCCTTGAGCATGATTCAGATAAT
This sequence comes from Spilogale gracilis, assembly GCA_004023965.1. Lineage (NCBI taxonomy): Eukaryota > Metazoa > Chordata > Mammalia > Carnivora > Mephitidae > Spilogale > Spilogale gracilis. Next base: position 70,231 of record PITA01003426.1, on the reverse strand, counting down.
CTGACAAAACATTATTATTTATATATAATTATGTATATATTTATATTATTATATACAATATATTATATAATATATAATTAATATTTATATATGATCATTTATATATTTATATAGAATTAATATTCTATTAAATACAGAATGCAAAAGCAAAGGTAGAATTTTAGCATGACACATTCATAGCATTTCAGAGTTGGAAGAAACCTAAAAGTATTTCATCCAAATTTCTGCCTATTCGTGAATTCTTTCTTCAATATCTCTGGAAAGTGGTCCCTCATATCCTAGATGAATGTTCTCTTCTTTTTAAAGCACTGTGCCCCATTGTTGAACGGTCTGCTAGAAAGTTTAATCTCGTACTGAGTCCATCTATCCTGCTACAAACTCTACCCATTTAAAACAAGACATCTTTGCTGTTTATGAGAACTACACTGCAGGAAAAAGAAGCTTGAGCCCATCACAACACAATTCCTTAACATAAAATTTTAGAATTTTTCTTTTATACCTGCATTTAATCCAAGAGCTCTCCTGATATTGCCCTGTTTTCCACAGGGGGCCTCAAGCCACACAGACAGAAAAGGTAAGACATTTTAATGTTCCGCAAGGAAGAGGACAACATGATTTGCCCCCACAACATTCTGCCCCCAGGTCCCTCTTTCAACTCCAGGTTTTCCCCATTCTAACCCCCCTGGTCTCCTCACTGCTCCTCAGATATGCCAGGAAAGGCAGGCTTCAGGTCTTTTGTATTTGCATTTTCTTCTGTCTGGAAAGACCTCCCCTTTCAGATTTTCTTGGCTCCCTTACCTCCAGAAGCTTTTGCTGACATACTGCCTTACTAGACAGAACTCTGACCACGCTGTGGCTATCCTATGTCCCAGCTTTGCTCTGTTTCATCTATGGTGCCTTTCACCTCATTATGTGCTTATGAAGTATCTATGCTTCTTTGTTTATTATCTTTCTCCCCCTACTGGGATGTAATCACCAGGAGAACAAAGGATTTTGTCAGCTTTGTTCATGGTTGCTACCTGACAGCTTGAACTCTGTCTAGCACAGCAAGTAACTACTCAACAAGTATCAGTTTTATGACAAGGTAAATCAACATACTACCAAAGCTCATATCTTAGGTTCTTTTTTGCAATATCTTTTTGCAAAAGCTTTATAAAAACATGTCTGCATCTCTGCCCCCAATCATACAGTTTTTCTCCCTAAAAGCAAGCGATGGTTTTTTAAAATGTATCTTGCCAGAGATACTTGTTGCCTATACAGGAAAATATATATAACTGTATTCTTTTTACAGTTTTATTCAAATGATGACATACTATTTTGCTAACTGAACAATATAGCATGGATTTATTCCACATCAGTATAGAGAAAATACTTCACTAAGAAAATTTGCTTCCATCTTCATTTAAAAAAATATTTACATCCACTGAAAAGACGTACCATAATTTATTTAACCCATCCCTTATTGATAGACATGTAGATTGTTTCTTTGTATATCCATTATTTTAATCATTTTCAAGTATTGACTGGGACCGTATACAAGTGAAGACAGTGAACCATTTTACTTCGTTCAACCTAATTTTCATTAAAAGGATAAATTTCTAAGAGTGGAATTCCAGGCTTAAAGGAGATGGGCATTTGTAAATTGAATTGATATTGCCAAATTGCCCTCGAAGGAGGATGCGACAAGTACATTCCCAGTGTGTGAGAGTTTCTACTTCCCATACACCCTGCCGGCAAAGAATTTTATTAGATGTTCTTAACTTCATCAATTTGACAAGTAGAAAATGGTATCTCTATTGTAGTTTTAATATGCATTTATTTTATTATTAGGCGGAACTTTTTTTTACATATATAAGAACCTATTTTTCTTTTACATTTTTGTCTTTTTCTTACTGATTTATAGAAGCTCTCTATACAAGAGAGATCTCTATATTTTCAAAGTGAGTTGCAAATATTTGCTCCTACTTTGTGGTTTGTCTTTTGGCTTTATGTTTATTCTCTTTCTTTGCAGAATTCTATTTTTACATTGATGCGGTTAAATTTGTAACTTTTTCATGTCGGTTTTGTGTTTGGTAAGAAATAATTTCCTCTCTCTAAGACTATTTTAAAAAGAATTCTTCCATATTTTCTTCCAGCATTTTATGGCTTCAATTTGTACTGAATCTTTTAAAAATATGGAGCTTATTTCTTTGTGTGAGGTAACATCAGGAGCCAGCTGCATTTTTTTTTTTCAGATGGCTTCCCAATTTTCCTAGCTCCATTTTTGAACAATTTATTTTAACATCTTTTCATATTTTAAGTTCTCATTCGTATTTGGGTTTATATTCTGGGGTTCCTGATACACTTCACTAATCTGTCTATTCATGTAGCAATGCTACATTGTTTTATCTAGCATAGATATATATGTCCTAATACCTGGAAAACCTAGATTCTCCTTGTTACTCTTCTTTTCCAGCATTTTCTGGACTCTATTTGCTTGTTTAATTTCTATATTAATTTTATGCTCAATTTATCTAGAAGCTTCCCCAAAACCTGTTGAGCCTGAATTTAATCAACATTATTCAGTCTTCATTAAGCATGATGTTGATCTTGACGGAAAGGTATATTTGAAATATATATTCACATAGCTGTACATCATGTAAAGAAATATTTATGTCTTTTTAAGTTTTTGTTAAGATGAGCTACTAAATTTTATCCGATATCTTTTTCACCTCTTTAGAGATAATCATATAATTTTCTTCTTTTGATGCATTTATGTTATGAATTATATGTGTGGAGGTCCCAACCTTCCAACACCCCGGACATCAGTCCCATTAATTCAGTCTACTGCATGACTCTTTTAATGTGTTTCTGGGTTCTGTTCATCGTTGCCTTAGTTGGCTTGGGCTACTGTAACAAAATACCAAAGACTGGGTGGCTTGCATAGCAGATACTAATTTTCACAGTTCTGGAGACTGAAAAGTTCAATATCAATATGCTGGCTGATTCAGCTCCTGGATAGAACCTTCTTTCTGCAGATAGTTGCCCTCTGTCAGGGTCATCACATGGTATATATATATAGAGAGAGTTGTTTGGCATCTTTTGTAAGGAAACTGATCCTTCATGAGGGTCCACCCTCACCACCTCATCCAAACCTAATTCCCTCCCAAAGGCCCCACCTCCAAATACCATTGCACTAGGAACAAGGGCTTCCACCTATGAATTTTTGGGAGATACAATTCAATCCGTAGTGGTTAATATATGCAATTAGTCTGGTCTGCTATTTACTTCTTCCCCCCTTTTAAGTTTCAGTATTATGTTAACCTCATAAGAAGAGAATTTCAAACACTGCTTTATACTTCTCTATTCTGGAACAGTGTAAGTTGCACTGGATTAACATTTTCCTTAAAGGTTTGGTGGAATCGCTCTGTAAAATCTGGAGGGCTGCTTTTAGAGGATGTAACTCTTTGACTATAGTCACAGGTTTAATGTGCACTAATGAAACTTAAGTCCCAGACCCCTTACATGGGACCCTAACAAGGCCCTGGAAGGGCCCTAGCAATGTGTTCACTTGGTCATATCTTTTTTGTGAAACCTGCAAAGAAATTTGTAATCAAAAGTGGCTAAGGCCACTGTCTCTTTCCATGCTAATTTTTATGTCCCCCTTCTGGTTTTTTTCAGCTGATCTTAGAGTGGCTGAAAACATTTTGGGGGATCTGGTTAAGAGAAACATGGTAACCTTAGAGATGTACCACCCAATCCTCCTTCAATAAAGAACTTGCATCTCAACTGTGGGGAGCATAGTTGGGAGATGATCTCTATCAATAAGCTCCCTTGGGGTCTACCTTAGATGTAGAGAAACACCCTATCTGAAGTCACACCTTTTCCAAGGCAGCCTTCTCCTCCAGTGACTGAGTGAGTAGAGGTATAAAGGTCCAGGCACTTCAGCCCAATGCCTGAATATACTCTGACAAGTGATATTCTTTCTAGGGCTTCCCACCACAGGTTCTGCACTGACCTGCTTCCTCTTCTTCCCTAGTCTTAATCCATAATAAGCATCTTACACTCCAAACTGCTTCCAAATTTCTGTTTCTGGAGAATCTAACCTACAATAGGAAAGTCAAGTTCAGTGTATATTTAGTTTGGTTTCAATGAGATATAACACACACACACACACACACACACACACACACACAGTGGTCTTCAGTCACTTCTGTGTATTATTTTGTTATTGTTTGCTACTGCAATATATAGGAATGTCTTCCAGAGTACTCCTTCTTCCCACTAGGCTTATGTACTGGCACCAGCGCATAAAAGTGCAGTAGAGGCTATAGCGAGATAGGAACTTGTCCTTTGGTACCCAGCTCTAGATATTTCTGGTATTGAGCAGAAATAAAGAGTGAAGTGTACAGAACCGGAAGCTAATCTGTAGAAAAGTCTTCCAATTGCCACACTGTAACTATCACATCAGTACCTAGTCAAAATAGAAGATTTCTCCTGGGAGGAAAATATGCAATAATACAGCATATACATTTATAAAAGTACTACATTAAAAAAAATCAAACTGTGCAAAATAGAACATACGAGAATTCTCATGTGAAGAGCACAAAATGGTATCAGTACCCAAAACAAGTACACCTGTGTGTGAAGTCACATATTTTGCTTTCGGTTTTGGTTTCGGTATCCCTAGATATTGAACTACACCTAAACAAGTTTGGGAGTTGCAGACAAATGCCATGCCAAATTACCACCCAAAACTAAAAGAACTTGAATAAACAAGTATTGCAGGGTCAAAACCACACACATGTATCTATATGTCAAGGCATGTATCTTATGAGTAATTTGATAACACAACTACACAGCACAATACAACATTACAGGAATTTTAAAATGAATTTGAATTGCTCTAGGTAACGCGTAACATCATTTCAAACAGTATTTAAGATTAAACACTACACAAGAAACCTTAAAATAAAAAAAAATACATATCTCATATATGAAAGAAAGTTGGCACTGGTTTCCCCAAATTTGCCAACCAACCCTAACGTGTTTTTTATATTATCAGAAATGAGCTGTAAAGTGGAAAGAAATAATAAGGAAAAACAAATTTTGATTAATATTGCCTTTTGTCCTTCTGTAGAAAATGATGCTTAAAAATCATTGTCATATAGGGGCGCCTGGGTGGCTTGGCTGGTTGAGCGACTGCCTTCAGCTCAGGTCATGATCCTGGAGACCAGGGATCGAGTCCCACACCCTGCTCGGCAGGAGGCCTGCTTCTCCCTCTCTCACTCCCCCTGCTTGTGTTCCCTCTCTGGCTGTGTTTCTCTCTGTCAAATAAATAAAATCTTAAAAAAAAAAAAATCATTGTCATATAAAGAGGTCAAAAAGTCTGTAGCCTAGAACTGTAGAAAAAAAATGTATTGTAGATAAATTAACTAAAACTTTGTTTTAGTTACATAAGTTTTATAATATTTGCATTCTGGTTTAGTGTTTGTTTCTTTTCCTTTTTTTTTTCTTTTTTCATTCCAAATACCCATTCAGTTTGCTAGTTTTATTCTTTCAAGAACTTGCAGCTTTTTTATTACGAAGATGATGAAATTATTTAAGCATTGAGACCCTAAAGACCAGAATCCACTCCTGCTCTTATGGGTTTTGTATATGTAAGCACAAATACCTGCATCTCATGTTATTTGGTCTTTTCATATTTCTATTTCTTCTTGGGTCACTTTTAGTGATCCATGTTTTCCTAGATAATAATTCATTACAATCATTATATTCTTCTTTTCCAATTTATTTGCATATTATTTAAAAAGTAGTCTCATAATTCTTTCAACTTTTCTGTCCATAATTATTTATTTCTTTTGGTTTAATTTGCATATTATTTGTGTTTTCCCTGATTGGGTGATCCAATGGAGTTTTTCTATTTATTCCCTCCCCTCCTCCAAAAAGTGTCTGCTTTTATTTATTAATTCAACAACTATTTTCTTTTTTAAAAAATATTTTATTTACTTATTTGAGAGAAGAAGAGAGAGCATGAGTGGGGGGGAGGGGCAAAGGGAGAGGGAGACACAGACTCCCTGCTGAAGAGGGAACCCTGAGATTATGACCTGAGCCAAAGGCAGAAGCTTTAACCCACTGAGCCACCCGGGTGTGCCCATATTATATTTCTAAGTAGTGGGAAAGAAACTACAATCCTACTGCTATCCATTCGTTTCTTAAAGTCTGGAAGTAGTAATGAACTTCTTCATCATGGCCTATATTAAGCTGTGTGTCATGGCCCTAGATAAAATTCTACCCAGCCTTGTGGTGAGTGGGGCTTAGGCAGTGGGTGTGGTTTACTTTATGTTGATTTCCATGATAAAGCCCAATAATGAACTTTGGTTTCTCTGATTTAGTGGTGGTAATTCTAATTAATGATGTTTTTATTTTTTTAAGATTTTATTTATTTATTTGACAGAGAGAAACACAGCCAGAGAGAGAACACAAGCAGGGGGAGTGAGAGAGAGAAACAGGCTTCCCGCCTAGCAGGGAGCCTGATGTGGGGTCTCCGGGATCATGATCTGAGCCGAAGGCAGTTGCTTAACCAACTGAGCCACCCAGGCGCCCCTAATGATGTTATTTTTAAAGCTTTTCTGGAGCTATACGTTTTAAGAAATTAAAGCGATTTACATGTTTTAAATTTTAAATGAATGGTTCATATTCCCACTACATAAAATTTTAGTTGTTGTTTATTGCCCTTTGTGCATGTTATAATCACCTTATTTTTGGTATAGAACACATTCTTTTTTTTTTGTAAGATTTTCAACTTGTCTGAAATTTCAATAATTTCTGTATTGATTTCTGAAAAGTAAATACTCATTTTGTAATATTAAAATACAAAAACATAAAACATTGAATAATATCTATAATCTTATTTTTATAATAAATATGAGAGTTCTTATATATTTTTTCCAAATAAACACACACGCAAAAACATTTTTAATTAATTTTATTTATATTTTGTAAACACTGTTTTTTAAAGATTTTATTTATTTGTGAGAGAGCAGGGAGAGGAGCAAAGGGAGAGAGTCTCAAGCAGACTCCACACTGCATGTAGAGCCCCACTAGAGGCTCTATCTCACCATCCCGAGATCATGACCTGAGCCAAAATCAAAAATCGGTGCTTAACTGACTGAGCCAACCAGTGCCCTGCAAACACATTTTTATTCAAATTGTTTTAAAAAATATTTTATTTAATTTATTTAAAGAGGGAGAGAGCATGTGAGCAGTGGGAGGGGCAAAGGGAAATGGAGAAAGAGAATCCTAAGCAGACTCTGCCCTAAGTATGGAATTGTTGAATCACTGCCTTGTAATCCAAAATTATAATATAACACTGTATGTTAACTACACTGGAATTAAATTTTTTTAAAAATCTAAATAAAATAATTATGTCATAATAAGAAATTAGAAGTCTGAAGGGAAATGAAATAGAAGCATAAATACAACTGGCTAAAAATAATACAAGAAAAACTCAACCTCTGTAGTAATTGGGAAAATCAAAATAAAAATAAAAAATTTCATTTTACACCCAGCTGATGACAAATGATGAATGTTTTGGACAAATTTGTAACGAATAAAATCCATTAAAGTTTGAACAATGCCAAATTCTGGAGATGTGTATCAAAGGGAACTCTTATACATAGCTATTAAGAATAAAAACTGGCATAACAACTTTACAAAGTAATTTGGCATTTTCTGTTAAACATTTGCATATCCCATCAACCAGCAATTTCCCTTCTTGACATATACCAAGAGAAACTGCTTCACATGCATACCATGGGATGTGTACAAGAATCTTTTTAGTAATACTACTCAAAATAACAAGCAAATTGGAAGTGGTCCAAATGTTCATTGCCAAGAAAATGGAAAGACAGTGCTATCATCACAGAATACACTTTCATATGGCAGTAAAAATTAATGAACTACCTCAATGTATTTTTTGAGTACCTTGGTATTAAACTATATTTGGGAGGCACGAAGCAGGGTGTGCAAAAGGAAGCTGAAGCAATAACATGGAAAAGGATGGTCCTGGGATGTAAACTGAGGATTATAATCAATCTACTCTTATGGGTAGTGGGAACACATTTTCAAACAGAAATTACTTTACCATACTTTTTGATGAGGAAAGAAAATTTAACTTTGCTTCACAGGTGGCAATTCAAGGCTATTTACTGAATCTATAATCCAGTCATCCCCTGCTCCTTGTTCTGGATTTTTATGCTTTAAATCTACTTGCGCACAGGTACCTATAATTTCCCCTAAGCAGTTTCTACTTTCTTCTCTTACCTCTTTCTCTATCAAAGTTCTTCTTATGCTGGAAGTCACAACTCAACATGTTCATTAGAACTTTTCCAGTCAAAGTCTACCTTTCTTAGAAGAGGCATATAAATGCAGTAGAATAAGAGACACAGAGTATACTAGAAAAACATAGGTATTTCATCAACAAGCATGATACTTGATCGACACACTTGCTCACAGTTTTGCTCAAAATTTTATTCCTTCTTTCCTCATTTCTGACTTCTTTTGCATTTTCACAAAACAATTGCTATTAAGCACTCTTTTTAAAAAATGTGTCTGAGCTACGTCTATTAAGTTCACCAATATTTTCCAAACTGAAAATATTTGGAATTTGAAAGTACCTAGAAGGCAAGGACTATTCTTAGAGCAGATGCTAGAGGTGCCTCATCAGATCCCATAGGATCCCTTTTGCAGATTGGATGTGCCCATCCTCTGGCTGCCCCTAGCACCGTTGCTCACAGCTCACACCTGCAATCTTCTCTGGAGGGTTTCCCTGGGACAAGTGTAACTGCCCTGGCAAGTGTTTCTCCCCCCCCGAGCAGCCAGTAGCTAACTGACTGATGAACAGGTACAAAAGCCCCCTGCTTTACAGCTGGGCAAGTTCTGTGGTACAAATTATACTCCTGAGCTCCCCCCAGGAAACCACTGAGGCTAGACTTGACTTTGTTTGGCATCACTTCTCACTCCTTCTTTCCTCATCTCTTTACAGTGAGGAATAAATCACTTACACATGAATTCTCCTCTCCAGCTCTGATTCTAGGAAACCTGACCTAAGACAGTTATTGATGAAAATTTGTCTCATTTAAAATATTGAGCACAATGATTGGAACATAATAGAAACTGATACCATTTCATTGAAATTAATTCTGTTAAAGTTTGCTGGGATGATACTGGAATCTGTGCAGGAGAAATAATTTACCCTTCTTTATGTAGATATGTATTCAAGGACACCTGACTGTTAAAGACTGAACCCATTTTAGAACAGCTTACGCACAAAAGATAAGTAGTCCACACACTGAAAACAAGAGTAGCTGAAGGCACCTTGAGTTAGTCATAGTTTCAGGAACAGTGGAATCCAGGGGCTCAGATGGTGTCATATTTCCATTCGTTCTCCTTCTTTGTTGCCTTGTGTTTTCCTTTACATATTGGTCTTGCTTTCCTTTTTTGGTAGGTGGTTTCTTTTACTGGGCAGAGAAAGGTGGTTATAGACAGTTTCAAAGTACTGTATCCTCACCTCTTGTGAGCCCAGTGAGAACAGACTCTCTTTCTTGGAGTAGCCATATATAAAATCCCCCAAAAATATTGTGATCAAGTGCCCATCTCTAAATGAATTACCACCGGATATAGAAAGTGATGAAAGTGAGCTCAGGAATGTACTTACTACTGTGGCCCAGGGCCCAGGTCAGGGTGGTCTTTTCTGGAATATTCAGAATGGAATCCTCTTAAGAGGATTTGTGTCTGCTTGAAGAAAGAAGCATGAGATACTGGATACAGGAAAATAACATCTTTCTGTCACTATACTCAAGAAGCTTGATTGTTGGTGAATCCATTCCAGATGCTTCCTTTATGTTGCCTGCCACTATCACCACATTTAGACCCTATTACAGGTTTTTTTATTCCAAGCCTCTTGCCTCAGGAGCTGTTCACTTTGGAGGGCTTCCTTGAAAATTTTTAAGTCTCCCCCAGTTCCTAGTCCTTGCTTCTCCCATCCAGGGCATAGTCTGATGTACCATTCTACCCCATGCTTGATTGGATCCCCTGAGAAGGGCTGGAACACCTATCAGTAGGCTCCTGTAGCTGCTCCCAGGTTCTAGGAGAGTGCCTGGCAAGTGACTGCCCCTGCCTGCCAGGTCTTGTACAAGACTGGTCCCCAGAGTGGTGTGACTGGTTCATATGACTCTCACATATTCTGATTGGACAACAAACAAATACATAAAGATGTCTTCTCTATTAGTCTAAATATTTATATCAATATATCACTATACTTCCATGATCCCACTTTTAAAGAAATTGTTTATTTAAACAGAGACCCCATTAAAAAAATTATTTTTCCAGTGTCCTGCATGCTCTATCAGAAGCCTGATCTGCCACATGCTTTGAACCCTTGTAAGGAAAATTTTCTCAACCACATTTCTTGCTAAGGGATGCAAAATTTTTAAAAAACATTTTGTGTTTTCTTTCAAAGAGCCATATTTGGTACCACACAATCGCTTCTCAGCCATAATGATTTGGCCAGAAATGGTTACCTGACCATAGGTTAATGATTCGGATATTTTGGTAGAAAAATATGGCAGCAAATTCTATATTACCTTCTCATAAAGGTGGGAAGCTCACAGCTCCTCTCCCTGACTGATTGTTTAACCAAAAGAATATGATGAAAGTGGTAAGATACCAGTTTCTGGACCTAGGCCTTACAAGGTCTTCTCATCTTCTGTAATATTAGTTGTGATGCTGTGGAGAAGTCCAAGGAGCAAAGTGAAGATACCTGTGTAGAAAAAAACAACAAAAAAAGAGGCCCTATCTGGCAGCCTCAACTGAGCTCCCAACAAACAGCCAGCCCCAAATCTCTAGGTAAGTGGGTGAACCATCTTGGAGGGAGATCCTCCAGCCCCATCTGAGCCACCTCTGCTGATGCCACATGAAGCAGAAATGAGCCAAACCCACTGAACTCAGCACAAATTGCAGATCTGTTATGCGGCAGAGATGACCAGAACTCCCACTCTCTTAGTCAATTGCTTCTCAGACATTATAATGTGGGTTGGCACAAAAACTCTTTAGAAACAGGGAGCTCTTGGTCCCATTAAATTCTTGATGTTAGAGACTAAAAATGGGAAAGATGGAGAAGTAAATATCAGTAGCAAAAAAAAAGTTAGAAGTCCATAAGGTTGGGAAAGAGGCCATGATGGGGAGAAGTCATAAGGCGGGACAAGTCATGAAGGAAGTGATGGAGTTCAGTTCAAAAATCCCATTCTACCAGCCTTGTGTTGTCACATGTATGTTTACATTAATCTTCCCCTACTTAGGCAAGGCATGGGTTGAACTTGTAGTCAACATATCAGAACTCAACTAAAATAACTTTGAGTACCACCTACTAAGGAAGGAAAACAACTTGCCATTTCACTCGTTAGTGGTTTATGAGTATCTTTCTAATTACCAAAAAGTGGTTGAAATTTTTTCAAATCAAGACAAAGAAACTGAAACTTTGATAGGCATATTAGTTTTTTTATTGCTGTGTGATATATTACCACAAACTCAGTGGCTTAGGACACCACACATGTGTTATCTCAGTTTCAGTGGATCCAGGTTTGGGCATGGGTCATCTGGGTTTTCTGCTTAGGGTCTCACAAGGCTGAAATCAAGATGTAGGTAAGGTCATGTTTTTATCAAAGGCTCAGGTCCCATTCAAACTCATTGGTTGTGGGTGGAATTCAATCCCTTGTGACTACATAAGTGAGATCATTGTTTCTTCCTAGCTGTCAGCTGAAGACAGCTTGTTACATGGGCTCATGAAGACATCTTGAAGACCAGGAGAAGAATCTCTCACACTCCAAATGTTTGCATTCAGGAACAAATCATCTTTTTTAAGGCCTAAACTAATTAAGTCACACATGCCGAGAACAGTCTCTTTTTTGATTAACTCAGTGTCAACCCATTTGGGACCTTAAATACATTTACAAAATCCTTTTACTCCTGTGATAAACCTAATCACAGGAATGCACACTCAAGGGGCGAGCACATGCACCAGGTGTGCGGAAATTTTGAGTGCCATCTTAGAATTCTTCCTATCACAGCAGGATTATCAGATATAATACAAGACATCGAGTTAAATTTGAATGTCAGATAAACAACAAATAGTTTTTAATATTATTTTTCTTCAACCCTGGTCTTCAGAATGTTCTAGTGTCTAAAAGAGGATCACAAGGGCCAGACAGGTGATGTAAGTGAGCAGAGGCAGACCTAGGAACTCTGGCAGGTTGCAGTACTCATGCCCCAGGTAAGGGGATCACGGCTCTACAACCCCAGCTGGTTGTTGAAAGGAAGGCACAAGCCAAGTAGCCAGAACTTCTGATTGTTTTTCAAAAGATAGCATTTTTACTTGAATTTCCACTTAAATTTTCCCACTGACAACAGTCATCCAAAATTAAAAAAAAAAAAATCACAAGCTATACAAAACATCCTTATGGACTATATTTTGTCCCTTGGTAGCTAGTTTGTGACCCATAATCCAAGGTCTGTAATCACCAAAAGTGGAAACTCAAAGACCGTCATGGTCCCAGCATTCAGGGAGGGCTTTCACTGTCCCTGCTCATGGCACTCTTCCATCTAATGTTCACAGTATTTGTGTCCCTTTATATCTCCACTTCATTTAGTCACTGAGTTTCGTCTCTAAAACAAAATTGATTTGCCAATTCAGAACACTGATTTATAAGTCCTACAAAGCAGCCATAATGTCAACAAATCAAGAGCCAAATTTACAAATCCTCCAAAATGCACAATAAATGCCAAATAAAAACTTTCAATTTACCAATTTTTATTTGTAGGAAGCATAAATCAGAGATGAGAATGGAACAGTGCTGGCATTATTATGATGAAAATTTGAAATTCCAATTCTCTTTTAGTTTACATTTCCTTTCAAGTTGGATCTTCTCTTTATAAGTGGACTTCTGATTTTAATCACCACAGAATAGTAGCCTTGGTTGCAGCTTATGAAAGGAGCTCAGCTGATGGAGGCTAAGGTTAGGGATGAAAGCCCATGATATTTTTAATTTGAAGACTCAGTAAGACATGTTGGGTATCATTTCTGGCCAGATTTTCAGACACCAAAAGGACAGTCTAGATACAACCCTTGACTAGCTGGGTAGGACCCTAAACATCCCAACTCAGAGCCCTCAACCTTGCTTGGTTTGTTTTCTTGTGATATATAATACCTGGTATGGGGCTTGACTTTAAGATGCATTTTCTTTGGAGATCATTCTCAATCTTTGGCTAGAAGCTATTAAAGACCTAACTTCTGCTCAGGGTAAGGTGAAAACATTAGAGGTGACAGGTGATCTGGGGTGATGTACAGCTCTGGTATAGTGACAGGAGATAGGCATGTGCTTATTTCTAGGATTCCTCTGGACATGAAGGAGCAGAGGCCTTTAATGTTTCTTCCCCAGCTCTCTCATCATCATTAAAAATGGCTAATGCGCTAGAATGTTGGCAACTGTCAGAACCTTGGGGCAGCCCATGATATCAGTGCATATTATTAAGGGGAAGTAAAATGGCAGATAGAAATGAAAAGCTCAAAGCAGGTACCTTTCATGCCCAGTAACTCCCAGTTAAAAGCACATAATCTCATGGCAAGAGGAAGATGAAGCGCATCTAACCCACCTTTTCTGCTTACTTTGGTACCTCATGCCCTTCCCGTCTTCTATTGTTACCATCAACTATGTGGTAAAGAGGCAGAGACTGAGAGAAATAAAAGGGTAATAGAAGCATCAGCGTTCTTGGGGAGAGAGAGGGGCCAGGAAGAGAAGGAAAAGGAATAGCAGGTAAAGAAGGAGGTGTGCTTAGAACAGTGAGTTCCTAATTTACCAGGATGAAGATCCTTCCCTTTTATAAAGACTGAGGAGGGGTGTCTGGGTGGCTCAGTTGGTTAAGCCATTGTCTTCAGCTCAGGTCATGATCCTGGAGTCGAGGGATCCAATCCCACATCGGGGTCCCAGCTCCGTGGGGAGTCTGCGTCTCCCTCTGATCTTCTCCCCTCTCATGCTCTCTCTCACTCACTTTCTCTCTCAAATAAATAAATAAATAAAATCTTTAAAAAAAAAAAAAAAGACTGGGAGAAACCTTTCTATGCTGAAAGGAAAAAAGATTCTTGGGGTGCCTGGGTGGTTTAGTTGGTTAGGTGTCTATTTTTTATTTTGGCTTAGGTCCCGATCTCAGGGTTGTGACCCGATCTCAGGGCTGTGACATCAAGCCCCACATCACGCTCCCACTGGGCATGGAATCTGCTTAAGATTTTCTCTCTCCCTCTGCCCTGCCCCCTCCCTTAAAAAAAGGGGGGGATTCTTAAAGCAACTTCTGTTCATTACAGACATGTAGACAAGTAAAAGAGAAGGCCATTAAATATACCCATAATTTGTCTCACTCAAAGATAATAGCTGTATGGACCCATTATTAAAGGGATCATATGTACTAAAGGATATAATATATATATATAACATTATCATGTCATACTCCCTCATAGAAGAGAAGTTATTTTGTTACTATGTATGATTGTAAAAATTCAGAGACAGCTACTGTACATTTAGCATTACTGTGCTTGAAATATCCCAGTGGCATGTGTAAATGACTCATTCAGACTATAGATGTTTTTACATATGTTTACTTACCTTGCAGTATCTCTTCTCCACCTACACACCCATATACAGTTGGTTACTCCACTCACAATCAGGAATACATGGGTGTGATAGTTTATTTAAAATATTTACCATGCATTTACTATGTTTAAGGGACCGTGCCCAAGGACTGGGTGTGTACTTGTGAAACAGAGAGAGAGAGAAAAAAAAGAGAGATTTCTTAGTGAATACCGTTTCACATGTGATTTTTACTAAAACCTAAATATAAAAATTTTCCAAGGATTCTCTTTTTAAATAATGGATTAGAGTAGATTCAACTTTATATCTGTGGTAATATCACTCTCACTGCCACTTAAAAATTTCTGTCTTGGGTGAGAGAGAATGCGATATAGTTACAATTCGAATTTAGGAAACTGTGGATAACAATCTTGTGTTTTTCCAACATAGAGCATGCATGTTTGAACACTTTCTCTCATAACTTAATATTACAACTGACCAGAAAAAAGGCAAGAAGCCCTGCTTTGTAGAATTCATGTAGTTGGTAGTTCCGTGGCAGGCATAGTACCCATGAAATATGCTGCAGACTCCTACAAATACCTGCTATTTCAGCTCTTGAAAGTCAAACGATCCCCATTGCTATTGGAAAGGAGGAATAGAACAGATGCAATTGCATGTGATTGTAGCAAGTACATCAAACTTCGCTGAGGGACTGAGGGTTTCCATGTGTTGCGCACTGGGATACCGATAGAAATCAAATTGCCCCATACTTGGCGGGTGCTCATGGATGGGGAAGGGCAGAAAGTCAGTGAAGCCATCTGACACACAGACTGTTGGATTCGATCCCACGTATATCCAGTTTACTGTTAGAGCAACCATTCAAAGGAATGGTGATCCCTTACAGTTTCGGCATGGGTGTGAGTGTTGTGGGGTAAGGATGGTTGGTCCATGAGAAGGAAGGTGGAAGGATGGTCATTCCCGGCAGAGGAATAGCTTGTGAATTACAAAGGATTCAGGGAATTTGGAGAACCAACTGGAAAGGATCAAGGCCAGAAGGATAAACTGGGGCCAGATTAAGAAACTGATGCCACTGTGTGTTTGGAATTAATTCTGAGAGCTAGTGTCCCCCCCAAAAGAGTATACATACTCTTGTTGGTGCACCAGGTCAATTAGTTTATTTATTTACTTATTTTAATAAAATATGTATTTATTTGATACAAAGAGAGAGAGGGAGAGAGCAAACACAAACAAGAGGAGCAGCAGGCAGAGGAGCAGCAGGCTCCCCGCTGAGCAAAGAGCCCTGATGCGGGGCTTGATCCCAGAACCCCAGGATCAAGACCTGAGGTAAAGGCAGCCACTTACCTGACTGAGCCAGGCAGGCACCCCAGACTAGGTCAATTTAGAAACATTTTTCAGATCATTATTTTGTTATTTTAATTTCCCTTCATGTTTAATAATAAGAATAATAATTAATAATAATAATAAAGCCCTAGCACATGGAAATTGAAAGTTAGTGAAGGTTATTGCTTAGACAAGGGTAAGTGTTAAAACAGAGTAAATGAACTTAAATAAATTATTAAGGAAATGATACAGAAACACAGAAAAAAAAATTACAAAGTTGAGAGACAAATGAGGAAAGCCTACAGAGTACCGTCATGGAGCCTGAGGTGGGAGCCCCGGGAGTGACGCGAGGTGGGTTGCAGGGCAGTGTCTGTGGGCTATGCTCCACTTGCCGGAAGAAGGCTCACACAGCAGCATGTAGGACGAGCTAACGCCAGGGCAGATGTGGGGGGACCGTGGACTGGGGGACCAATGGTGGCCCAGAAAGAGATCGTGATGATGGACACGAGGCAGTGACAGGCAGTGTCAATAGTGATGAGGGACACACTCCAATATGCCTCCCCTGCTTCCTGTCAAAACAGAGCACAGCTTGGCTAACAGGCAGGAAATGAGGAGGAGAAGATGGCTTTTTCCAGATTATTATCATTTATGCATCCCTTCCCATTTATTGGCATTAGGATCATAATGTCGTGTGACTGCGATGTTTTCTCCCGGTGCCCGGAAGCTGGGATTCTAAGTGCTCATAAATATCTTTGGGGATGGATGAACCAGAGAGTACGAAAATGGACTTTCTGAGTTCATCACGACAGCATTTGGCTGAACTGCCAGCCACTTAGGACTGGCCACATACAAAGAAATGCCACTTTGAAGTTCATTAGCTGCCATCAAATATAAAAGAGGAGGCAATCTCTACCAGGTGGGTTGACCGTTCCTCTCCTTCTGATGGCCTGAATAACTCAAGATTTAATAGTTCCAGCAAACACAGGCAGTGGTGTAGAGGGGTGGAAAGTAGACATGGTGGACACCATTTCAGTTTTTCCTGCTTATTACCCCTCTTCATTTCCTTTCCCATCAGCACCACTCTTCTCATTAATCCTTGGATACGGCTGGGTTGAACCTCATCCAGTACAAGTCTCGGTTTTGGCCAATTGGAATGTTATATCCCTGTGGCCGGAAGGACCCATTCATAGTCACACAGGACAAGCCCGGTCAAGGAGACTCAGTCCCAGCACGTTTGTAGAACTAGTAGATGATCTTTCATGACCATGTGACCTCAAAGTGCCAGAAGGCCACCATGGGGGGGGGCGGGGAGAAGGACCCCATCCAGAGAGAAATGGACCTTCAGGAGACGAGGTGCTTTTGTCTTGGTGTCATTGTGTGGTCCTTTGGATAGTTTCTCTCCCTGGACCTTACAGTTTTGTGAGAATGTGTCCTAGAGCGCCCTCCCTATTTTTCCTCCTCAGGGCAATTTCCATTGAGTCTCTGACACCTACAACCAAAATTCATTATGAAGTCTCTCTGTTTTTGATGTCCTGGATCCCAGCTCAGTAAGTCCAATGCAACTGGATGGGATGGGGGAACAGCCATGAAAGGGAAGGAAGCCTTGTAGAGAAGAGATCATAAGGTAGTTCACATTTTATTTCAATTCTGCAAGCATTTACTCAGGGCTTGCTGCATGAAAAGCCCTGGGTTGGGTAAGATTGGGCAAAGGAGTCGGGTTCTGAAGACTGAAGAAAATGGTCTGTGACTTAAAATGATTGAGACTCGAGAAACCATTCACGTCAGAACAGGGTGACGTGAGCTCTGGCCCTTGGGTCCACCGAAGCCCACTCCAAAGACACCTTCTCTCAAGACAGGATGCAATCTCTCATCCCAGTGGGGAAATTGACACCAGCAGCTGAAAACTCCTGCATTGTCTTTGTCTGGACAACACCAGCCCCCTGGAAATTCGTTTTGTAAGCATGTCTGAGAAATAAAACTACAACCTAAAGGCCATGCAGATTGAACAACGATGTGGGAAGACCCTCCCCACGGCCTTTCCTCCTCTCTATTGTGTTTGTCCCTCTGGCGATTGCATTTTACCTCGATGCAAAAAATTTTTTGCCTGAAACCTTAGGAAGGAAAGGTGAAAGGTAGGAGAGAGGAAGGGAGGAGAGGAGGCAGGCAAGCAGAAATATTGACTGCCTCTTGGAGTTTGTTGACATGGAAATATGATCTATCTCACTCTGAACAATGATTCCAACACAGTTGCAATACATTTTTGTATCAATCCAACGAAAGTAACCACTGGGTAGGGATGCAAAGCACTACCAAAGAAATACAAGCTGAAAGGGAATCTAGATAAAAAGTTCAGGAGAAATTCCCTGGAAATTCAAAGAGAAATAACCAGTTTGGAAGATGAAGTCACAAATCTGGGAGACCCTGCTGCTGCTTTTCTCTCTGCATGCTTAGCCAGCAGAAATCAGGTCGTTTCAGATCCTGCCTGCCCTTCTCTCCTGGAATAAGAGATGTACAGCCGCTTGGTATTTCTGCGTGCACTAAGGATTCTTCTCTCGTTGGCCTCCTAAATGGGGCTATTGGGTCCAAAAGCAGCAAGAATTTGGTATGCAAAACCCCAACAAACACCCTGCATCCCTCTTAATTTAAGGGCTGTGGGCCTCCTTCTTCCTGCTTTGGAAACCTTTTTCTCCAGTCTCCCTTGCCTGGCTGCTGAATTCCTAGCATTCCTTTTCAAATTGAAGGACACACATTTATGGCTTTCCCTCTGAAACTGAAATCCAGGGTAGGTAAAGCATATGGGGATAGGAGGAGTCCTTAAGTCAGCAAGCGGGCCGGTTTGTGGGAAATCCTCAGAAATGTCTGTGAAAAACAAAAGCCAGAAAATAAAACAACAATGCTTGCAATACTCATTAAGATTAAACTATCACAGGAACCCCAGCCCAGGCAGTCCCACATTTGTAGCTAGAAGATGGGGATGTGTGTCTACGTGAGTTTTGTTGGACAAAATTATGCAGTTGCCACCATTTTTTAGAAGTAGAAACATATATATTGTAAGTTAGTATTAAACTCAGATTCACACCTGCCTTTTTATGAAGACTCATCAGCAAACCTGCTATGTGAGCCCAGATAAAGGTATCGGGTCACTACAGATCGGCAAGCCCTGGGAATGGAGAGCACTGCCTATAAAGGATGTGTCAAAGGACAGCTACAAAGTCCGTGGGGACTGGGAGGGGAGCCATTCAGGAGGGAGACAAAAGCATGGGGTGGGAAATCACAGGGACTATTTGGGAAATGGTGGTTAGTCCAGGGACCACACTAGGAGTCTGAGATATGAAGAATGGCAGAGAAACCCAAAGGTGTAGTCTGGGGCCAGGTAATACTATTTTAGGAAATTTGAATTTTATTGCTAGGCAGTGGGGTGCCACAGATGATCTTAGAACAGAGTGTGCTATAATCAGATCTGTACCTTTTGAAAAGTCACTTTTGAGACAATCAGCATGAAATGCGGAGCAAGCATGTCAGGAAATTAACTTTTTAAGGTGATCTGTTCTCAACTTTTATGGGAAATTGGCCATTCTGGGTATGGCAGATGCACCAAGACACCTTCACAGAAAGAGGAACCCCTTTCTCTCGTTCTCCCAGCTGTTGTCATTGCACTGCCCCAGAAGAGGGGAGCGGTCCTCTTGCACCCCCGCCTTCAGAAGCAACCACAGATAGGCCTTGTAGTCTGCCCAGTCTCCTTGACTGGGGAGAGCTGTCAGCTTATCATACTAGAAGCCCCGATAGCCATTTCTAGAGAAATCATGGCTTCTTCCCAATCACAGCCCAGACAAGAGAACTGGTCAATCGATAATTGCATGAAAAATTTTAATTAAAGGCAAAAAGAAAAACCAGTTACTTTTTGGTGCTTGTAGCACCAAATTCTGTAGCATCAGAATTGCTTAGGAACAGATTTTAGTTCTTGCCCCTTCCCTCCCTCTCAGGCTCAGGACCTGTTGTCTTGATCTGTTCAGGATGCTATAGCAGAGCAGCACAGATCGTGTGGCTTCAACAACAAGCATTTATTTCTCACAGTTCTGGAAACTGGGAAGTGCAAGATCGAGGCACTAGCAGATTCGTGTCTGATGAAGACTCCCTTCCTGGTTCATATATGGCTGTCTTCCCGTGTCCTCATATGGGGGGAGGGGCAAGGAGGTCTCTTTTTCAAAGGCATCAATGCCGTTCATCAGAGCTCCACTCATATGACCTCATCACCTCCCAAAGTCCTCACCTCCAAATGCCATCACGTTGCAGGTTAAGCTTCAACATAGGAATGGCAGCGGGACACAAATACTCAGTCTATGGCACTGGTCAAACGTTAACCCCATAGCTCCTTGATCTCATAATAATAAACTCTGTCTTACCTCACTGTAGGCACCACCACCATGACCTCACTTTGTCCCCAAACACAATGCTTCTGTCTCATCCCCTCTCCAGCTGATGTTCCCTGCCCCATTTCAGAAGCTCCCTCACTTACCCTCATCCACTCTCAGTTAACTCTTGTCTTCCCTTTACTACCTCATCTATCCTCGACTGTCCTCATCAACCCTCCTTTACCCCTAACTTGCCTTGTCTTCTCTCCACTATCCCCTTCTGGTTTCATCTATCCCCTTGACTAATCTTACCTCCTCTTGCAAGTCATTAATATTCCTTAGCACTTTCATATCTGCCCCCACAAAATAGTCACCACAACAACAGTCATGACACCCACCCTCTCTGACAATGGCATATGCTGTGCTCAAGAAATATCTTTGGAATGAAGGATTGATCATGGTCCTTTATGTTTACTAGCAACTTAGATCTTCAAAGTCATTTTTCGTCATTGTTATTGTAAATAGCATCATTGTAATCCTCCAAAGAATGTGAGATTTTCTCCAGATGAAGAATGTCATGGTTTGTGAAGGTGCAAGGGTAAGGAACACATGACTATTTCTGTTCACAATAATAAATACTATTGAGTGTCACACTGAGGGGTTCAATCATCTGGGAGGTACTTTATATCATCCTCTCTAATTCCATACAGAAGACATCTTACACATGAAGAATATGAAGGTCAGAGAGACCCACTGACCTACCTGAAGCCACCTGGCCAGCAAATGGAAACCAAGACCTTCTAAGTCTGAGTTTTTCTTTGTACCAAAAATAAACTCGTTCATGTCCAACAAAACTCACATAGACACACATCCCCATGTGCATGTCTTCTTTGTGGATATTTGCATTTTAAAAGAAGAAAAGCTCATGTGCAAGATAAAATATATACTGGAAGAACTCTGAAAATTGTACCAGCCTGATTAATGTTTCCATGATCCCTCAAGTTATAATTTGTACTTCTAAAGTCATACCTGTTTCTAACACCAAAAAAAGAAAATAGGTCAGATACTGAAGTTATCTTCCTTCTACTATATTCCCTTCTGTTTCATGCTTCTGTCTACTGCAGAACATATTTAGCTCCTTTGCGTTGAAGCACAGAAATGTGAGCTACTCTGTTATGCAAATCACAGGAGGAAAGAGGGAGCAGGAAAAAAGGCAGAATCTGCTGTGGTGGAAGTTCTGGAATCACTGGGCTCTAAGGTAAACAGAAGGATTAAGCAGTGACCCAGTTTGATCTCAGAGGCAAATGGAAGACTCTGAAAGAACCATGTTCTGAGAAAACACTGGAAGGTTGAAAACTAGAAAAAACTAGGTGTTGGTTGAAAGAATGGTTGGGTGGTTAGGGCACATGACTGGCCCCAGACTGCCATATCCAATTCCCAGCCCACTTCCTAACTGTGTGACCACCCCCACTATGCCTCGGTTTCCTCCTCTATAAAAAGGTAATGATGGGGCGCCTGGGTGGCTCAGTGGGTTAAAGCCTCTGCCTTTGACTCAGGTCGTGATCTTGGGGTCCTGGGATCGAGGCTCACATCGGGCTTTCTGCTCAGCAGGGAGCCTGCTTCCTCCTCTCTCGGCCTGCCTCTCTGCCTACTTGTGATCTCTCTCTCCATCAAATGAATAAATAAAACCTTTAAAATAAAAAAAAAAAGGAATGATGCTAAAAAATAGTACCTACCTCAACTGGGCAGGAAGGAGTCAAGTTGTTGATGTGTGCCACGTGTATAGAATAGGGCTGATGCACAGATTAAGGGCAGCATGAGTAACAGAGTTCCCTTCACTAGGGAGCTCCCTTCTTGGGCCACTTCTTGGGTGGATGTATTAAGATGGTTTGACTATTAAGTTGCAGAGCTTCATTTAGGTTCCAGCGACAAAGACGAGTTTCCCATCAAATGCATAGGAAATGAAGAAGAACATGGGATGGGGTGCTCAGCCAGATCACATGGAGTAATACTGTTCAGCACATGGGAAGCACTATCCTGGGCCATCTGGCAGCAGTCATGACTGACATATTCCGCTGATCCCCAGTTTTGCGTCCCACTGTTAGGGCAACAATTTGACTCTCTCTATAGTTTGGTGCCTTCAATTGCCAAAGAGATTTTGAAAGAGGATTTTGGTTCAGTGGGTCAAAATGAGTCTTGACAGTTAAAGATCTTACTTAGCCCGTGATCACACAGGCTCTTGCCAAGCCATTAATCAGCCGCCAGTGAGGCAAGTGCCCATCCTGATCAATACACTGAGGTCTGGAGGGGGAGGTCCTGAAGTCAGCTTTCCTGAGTGTGTAGAGAACGACAGACATCTATCCAATACAATTATTTCATTTTACCTTAGCCCTGTGAAATATTATTAACTCCCATGTTTCAAAGCACATCCTTATAGGAAGGTTTTTTCAAGGAGAAGTCTTGTTCATAGACTCTGAGGGTCAGGTCTGTTCCCAGACATCCGATTGAACTTAGAGCATCACAATTCTCTGAGGGCCTCTAATTCTGGTGTGTTTTCACTTCACTAATCCTTAAGCACACCAAGTAACAGAAACTCTGCAGAAATGTTTACGCTATTTTGATTTTTACTATGTGTTCTTGATTTTATTATCACCTTTCCTGACAAAAGATAAATATATGTTCATCTAAGAAAGGAAGACAGGGTTCAGGAAAAAAGGGAAGAAATGGAAAGGGATTTTATTGCTGAGGTTTCCCAAATTAGTTCCATTTCATAATCACCTGGGAAGCCTGTTTATAAAACCACTTTATTGAGGCAGGATTTATACACAATAAAATCACTGATTTTAAGTGTGCAATTCAATAATTTTTTTTGTGAATTTATACAGTTGTGCACCTACCACCACAATCCAGTTGTGACATTTCTGTCACCCCAACATATTCCCTCATGCCTGGGAAACTTTTGATTTTTATTTTAAATCATCTTACTCTCAAGTTACAGGGAAAAAACTATATTAACAGTGTAATGTATATCTTTCATACTTCTATCAATGTATTTCTGCATTAACATATAAAAGTAAATAACAGCCACTCATGTCAGATTTTTTATCTCAAATGAATGAGATCATAGCATGCCTCTCTGCTCCCATGACCTGCCTTTTTCAGTTGAAATGGGTCCCAGAGATCTTTCCATGTCAGTTTGCCTCTCTCATTCCGTTGTAATGTCTCCCTAGTATTCCAGAATCTAAATACAGCATTGTTCAGTTGGCCACCATTCTCCCTCTTGATGCAAATGTAGGTTGTTTCTAATTTTTTTCTTGTTATCTTAAAGTGTCAAGAACATCTATATGCTACATCTATGTGCATAATTCCTAGAGGACAGACTCCTAGAGATACAATTTCAAGTGGGATTTTTTTTTTAAGACAGTCATCCTAATACCCTTCCTTTCCTTTCTAACTCAGCTTGCCAGGACATCTGACTAATTGGGTCTGGGTGGCCCCAGGAATCTGTATTTTTACACAGGCACCTGCCATGGAGATTTGGATAGAGCCAGCTTGGCGCCACCTGTAGGCTGTCACTGTAGCATCATTATTTTGGGGTAAACCTCAGTGGCTTTGTAGTCAGAGAAATGCAGGTTCAAATCTCAGCTCTGTCCCTGCATGTGGCACAACATTGGACACCATTCATCTTGCCTGGCCACTCATTCATTCATTCTGCATTTAGTAAGCAAGCACTGAGCCCCATTTATGTGCCCAGCATAATTCTTAGTCAGTGGATAAGACAGACACACAAACAAATGCATAAATACAAATAAGTGTCATGGATTCTAGAAAGGAGAGGCTAACCCACTCTATCTTCAGAGGAGGAAGACTTAGGGTGAGCCCTGAAAGAAGGGGAGGTCCCTGCCAAGTGACCAAAGCCAGTCCAGGCAGAGGAAATGTCACGAGTGAAGTTGTCATGTGTCAGGATTTTGTACGGTGCCCAGTGGGGAATGAGGCAAACAAGGAGGCTGGAGAGGAAGACAGGATTGTGGCAGACTGCAGGCTGTATGAGAGTCCTCTTGAGGGGCTCAGTGGGTTTTCTGTGGCAGACTCATCTTTTAGTCCAATCTTTCCAGCAAGGTGTAGAGGAAGGAGTAAAGGGGCTTGGGCAGGAAGACCCTAGTCATAAATCCTCATTTCTTCTAGAATCAGACATCTTTCTGAAACTCAAGTTGTTGTGGACCTTCCTTGTCACCACACAGGCCAATCTGCACGAGACACCAGGAGGAGAACACTTTTGAAAGCTGGATGGGGTATTTGACTATTGTTGAGTTTCCCAATGGAGAGGCTGCCTGCTCTTGGCCCTTCTTTAATCCCACCAAGCCTAGTATTTGCTCTTCTTTCAGCAACTAAGCTGTGACAGCTACAAATTCTGGGTCGGAAGTGAGGTGCGATGGTTATTTTATGTATCGACTTGTCTGGACCATGGAACCCAAATATTTGGCCAAACATTCTGGATGTTACCGTGAGGGTGTTTTTGGATGAAGCTAACATTTAAATTGATTGGCTATGTGTAACCAAGAAGAACCGAGAACCATTCTAATGTGGGTAGGCCTCAACCAACCCTTTGAAGGCTTGAATAGAAAAAATAAAGACTGACTTTCCCTACGTGAGAGGAAACTCCACCTGCATACAGCCTTCAGACTTGTGCTGTGACACCAGCTCTCTCCTGGGTCTCCAGCTTCCAGCCCACCCTGCAGATTTTAGAATTTGCTAGCCTCCATAATGGCATGGACCAATGTTCGGAAATAAATCCCCCACCTCTGTGTGTGTGTGTGTGTGTGTGTGTGTGTGTGTCTGTCTGTCTGTCTGTCTGTCTGTCTGTGTGTGTGTGTGTCTGTGTGTATCTCTGTCTGTGTGTGCACGTACGTACGCATGCACGTCCATGCATGCACCCACAAGTCCTTAGAGGTTCTGGGGCTAGAAGCAGCCCCAACACAGATGGAAATGCCCTTCATCACAGGGAGAACATCCAGAGCACGGCTTTTCCTTTCACACTGCCTCAGGTTCTCCTGGCAGCCACGTTAGGGAAGTAATAGAGAGAACCCGCTGATCAGATTCCAGCCAAGCCTAAGCATTCCAGGGTTGCAGGTGATGGATAAATACTCGAGGGACATAATCTGTCTTTCAGCAAATAAATGTCTCCTTACATAAGTTTTTACAGATGCTTTTTCTGAATTCTTCTCTTTCACGGTCTGTCTTGCTCCAGCACCGGACAGAGCCCTTTCTTTGCACAGAATCCTGTTTTACCTGTTTTGTTGGTGGGTTTTCTGTTTTGTTTTATTTCTTTCTTTAGTTGTTTATAAAGTTACTCAAATCTCAGAAGATGGAATATATAGATTGAAATTTTTTCATGTTTTCCCCCTAAAGCAACAGTAATACTGATACTTTCTTTCTTTTATTTTTTTTTTTATTTTATTTATTTGACAGAGAGAGATCACAAATAGGCAGAGAGGCAGGCAGAGAAAGAGGGGAAACCAATTCCTCAGTGAGCAGAGAGCCCAATGTGGGACTCAATCCTAGGACCCTGAGATCGTGAACTGAGCTGAAGGCAGAGGTTTAACCCTCTGAGCCACCCCGGCGCCCTGATACTTCCTTTTTAATCACACTTCACAGCTTGTGAAACAATACTAGGTTTAATTGATCTCCTAGCATCAGTTATAAAATCTGTAAATTGGGAACAGAGCTGTAATCATAGCAGTATAGATAGCACCACACAGATTATTACAAAAAGTCAGAATGTGCTTAGCAGAGTCCTTGGCATTAAATATTAGACCTTTTCCCTACAATATCTCATATGTGTAATGCACCTCTGAAGTAGACAGAATGAGATCAATTCACCATTCCACAGATGACAAAGATGAAGCTCAGAGGCAAAGGACCTTACTCAGAGTCACGTGGCTGATGAGTAGGAAAGCCAGAACTTGAAGCTAGAATCGACATTCTAACTTCCATGCTCTTATGACTATGCACACTCAGCTTATGAGGCTCGCCACTGACACTGAGGAATTACACACATAAACATCTCTGTAGATCAATGAATAAAAATTGTGTATTGCAGCAGCTGCTAGATCATTCCAGATGAATAATAAGCATCAAATGATTCAAGTAAAGGAAGGATTCAAGTATTCAAGAAAGGGAAAACCTCAATCAACACTTCTTGGTCTCACTAAATTTCTTTCTCAAGTGTCATGCAGATCAGTGATTCCTCGATGCCCTAACAATTTTAAGGTCCCTATGCAATCCCTCCAGCAGTCAGCATCACTGTAGAAAGGACAGATCTGCAGGTGTCCCTTGTATGAAACTCTAGGCTGGTTTCCTTCTGTCCTTGACTCCAGCACCTTACCATGAGTCCTGTCTCTGTCCTTCTTTTCTCCTTGAACATCTGTAAAGCTAGAATTTTCTGAACTGCTCCATATAGTTAATTCGTACGTTCAATCTCTCAGTGCAGTAAGAAGTCCTTCTTTTTGTCCAGCCACAAACTCTCTAGCTTTTATCTGAGTTCTTGTTTCTAACTCAGCTGCCCATGAACCTGGGGAATGAAGCACAGCATCCTCCTCATAAAAAACCTTCATAAGCTTAAATTCAGTCATTAAGTCAAGGAAACAGTTAAGCCACTTCACATGTGCTGAGATTTTATTTTGGGATATCTCTGTGGGAAGGGATGTTTGGGATTAATTGAGCTTTCTGGATATCTGCACATGAGAACTGGAGTTTTATATATAGAACACTACACCTGATCGCAGCACCTGCAAAGAGAAATTACTCATTTAACCTCCCAAACCCCAATCAGAGAGACAGGAGCATTGAGGCTCTGGTGGAGGGCCCTGTGGCTGGGAGATCAGGCCCCTGAGTTAGGGGGTAGGAGGGAATCTTCCAAAGATTCTGTCTTGCTACTCTCCCTTCCCGAAAGCTCCGCTTCCTCCTCGTGGTCCCTCATGTTCTGCTTAAGACTCACACTCAGGCCAGGTTCCCAGTCACTCCCTAATGCATAGACCTTTGCTGCAAATGCTCCAGCCATTATGTTCTGCACAATTTTAAGGAGTTGGTTTTCCAGAACTTTTAAACACTGGAAAGGAAAATCTATTTTTCTTCTTCACTTTTTCTGCCATCATAGAGTTTAGAAAATCATCACCTTCATAGAGGTCTAATAAATATTCCCTTTCCTCTTCCTGCAATTTTAAAAATAAAATAAATTTTATTCAGGTCCCTGTTGCAAATTCCCATTATCAGCAAGTGCTTCCCTGACCAGCCTCTATAGATGTACATACGTGTTCCCTCATTTCTGACCCTTCCTTGCTCATCTGTTCTTTACACTCTGTAGCATTATGTGATTTGCATCTTTTTGTATATTTTTTAAAATATATTTTCCCCAAAGGGGCTAAGAGTTTGTTGGTTTGGGTTTGGGGGGGAGTTGCCTAAATTTTTTCATTTTTTACTAAAGTGTAATTTACATATAATAAAACTTATCCTTTTTAGTATAGAAGTCTATGAGTTTTAACAAATACATAGTCATGAAACCACTACCACAGTCAAAATATAAAACAGTTCCATCACCCCTAAAGGGCCCGTGCCCCTTTATAGCCAGCCCCTCCTCCCATCCCAGTCCCTGGCAACCTGATCTGTTTTCTGCATCTCTAGTTTTACCTTTTCCAGAATACATAAAAATGTAATCACATCGTCTGTAGCCTTTATAGCTTCTTTCACTTAACATCATACATATGAGATTCATTCATGTTGGTGCATGTATAAGTAATTTGTTCCTTTTTTAATGCTAAGAAGTATGACATTGTGTGGATTATACCACAGTCTGTTTATTCATTCATCAGTTTAAGGACATTTGGGTTGTTTTCAGTTTTTGGCTCTGACAAATAAAGCTGTTATGAACACTTGCATATATATTGTTTTGTAAACAGAAGCTTTCATTTTTCTTAGGTAAATACACAGGAGTGAGACTGCTAAATCACATATTAAATGTAAGTTTAATCATGTAAGAAACTGTGAAATTGTTTTCCAGAATGCTGGACTATTTTGCACTCTCAGCTGCAATGAAGGAGAGTTCCAGTGGTTCCACATTCTTGCCAGCACTTGGTAATATCAGTTTTCAATTGTCAGCGTTTGGGTTTTTTGCCATTTCAATAGGCAAGTGGCAAGTATCTCGTGGTTCTAATTTCCGCTTTCCTAATGGCCAATTATGCTAAGCACCTTTTAATGAGCATATTTACCATCTGCTTATGTTCTTTGGTGAGATACCTGTTTAAATTCTCTGCCTACTTTTTATCAGTGTGCTTATTTCCTTATTATTATGAGTTTTAGGAGTTCTTTATATATTCTGGACACAGTCTTTGATCAGATTTATGATTTACAAATACTTCTCCAAGTCTGTGATTTGTCTTATGTTTTCTTTTTTTTAATTTAATTTAATTCATTTATTGAGAGAGAGAGAGTGAGTGAGAGAGAGCATGAGAGAGGAGAAGGTCAGAATGAGAAGCAGACTCCCCACAGAGCTAGGAGCCTGATGCGGGACTCGATCCCGGGACTCCAGGATCATGACCTGAGCCAAAGGCAGTGGCTTAACCAACTGAGCCACCCAGATGCCCCTATCTTATATTTCCTTAATGGTAACTGTCAAAGAGCAGAAATTCTTAATTTTGATAAAGTCCAAGGTATTTATTTTTTTAATGGATTGCTTTGGTATTATATCTAATAAATCTTTATGTAACCTAAGTTGTCTACCATGTTATCTTTTAAAAGTTTATAGATTAAGAATTTAATTTTAAAAGTATGATCTATTTGGGGTAATCTATTGTGTATGGTACAAGTTATAGATTGGGGTCCATTGTATGGATGTCCAATTGTTCCAGCACCAATCACAACTGGAATCTATTTCTATTCATTGCAGTATCCTACTGCTTAGAACTGTGTCTGGCATATAGCAGGCATCCAATAAATATTCAACAAATAAATGAATCTAATTAATTTTATTTTTAATATATACACAACTCTTTAATTGATCCAGACTGGATTTTGGTATGCTATGAGAACTTTGAGTTTAAATGGATTTATTTGCCAAGTAATTTCTGTTATGGCAGCATTACATATTAATTTAGATCAATATTCTTCCTTGAAACAAATTATTTAATCTAATTCTTTCATTCACTGTATATTTCACTCACTAAATCTTGAACAAGGCATTGAGTTAGATACTAAGACAGGAATTCTTTTGTCAGTTTGGTGAAGTCTGTAGACTCCTTTCTTAGAATAATGTATTTAAATGCATAAAACAAAAATATAGGATTACAGAGGAAACCAATTATATTGATATACAGTTTTTCAAAATACTTTTAAAAACTGTGACAGAGTAATATATGTGTTTCTTTATTTAAACATCATAACACAGTCTAGCAGCACGTCTAATAGCTACCACAGTTTCAGAGCAATGATGAGCCTAAGATATTTTGAGATGTCTGCAATAACCTATAATGTGATATAAAAACATCTGTGATTTCTACCAGTGGCAAAGAGATAGGTACTATGATTCTACCATGGCTGTTGCCTACATTCATGATTGAAGGGTATGCTGAATTTCTGTTATCAATTAGTGAAAATAAAGATGTATTTTGTTTGTATTCAAATTCTCAGCCCCATGAATTTCAACCCGTGTTAAGAACTCCGGAGCTGGAGAGATACACAGATGAATAAAATGTGGTCCCTTCCCCCAAAGAAATTACATTCCAGGGAGAGGCAGTAGACATGTGAACAAGAGATTCTATGGTGCACCAAACTGCATTGAACTGGGCAAGAGAATATGGCAAAGGTTTACAAAGATGGAAAGTCAAGTCAGCTCTAGAGAGACATATTGAGTCCTGCAGCCCTATGTGGATGAATAACTAAGTCTGTGTAGTAGAGAGTAAAGGGAAAGGAGGTGAGAGGAAAAGGTGAGAACCTCATCTTTAAGAGACAAGTATAATCTTTCCCTCTACCTCTGCCACTAAACGATTGGAAATAGCTCATATTTAAAAGCTTGGCCATTGCCCAAAATGAAAACATTGGAAAAGAAGGTACTGTTGTCTGGGGTTGGAAGCAAACATTACCAGTAAGATCTCCTCCAGGCCACAGCAAAGTCTTCTTCCTAAAGGATGAAATGAATCCCTGGAGTTCTGGGCAGAAATCTGCTCCCCAGTGTCATTCATAGAACTTACTTTGGCTTTTGAGAAAAGCCACATCATGTCATGGGAAAAACAGGACTTCCCATCAGACACACCTGAGCCTGGGAGGGTCACATACCTGTGTGTTTGTGTAGGTGATGTCATCTGAGTCTTTGCTAAGAAGGATGATTTTTATGCCACTGCCTTAATTTCCATGGAAGTGAGTAGGGTAAGGATAGTATTGAAGACTTTACCATTGGAGAAAATCCACCAAAGGAAAACTGACAGCCCATCAGTGGTACCCTCAACAGAAAACTAATAGGCAGGTGTAGTTCTGTTCTTTCGCAGCTCCTTCTTCCTCTTTGGAATAAGTGATAAACCTGCCCACACATAAACATTCTCCTTCCTCCATGTGGTAAGCTATCTGGGGCAGACCTTGACCCTGGCATTGGGGGATGAAGGGAGGAAGTCTGCAGATGTTTATTTGCTCTGCCTGGTGTGAATGTGTGCGTGTGAGTGAGTATCAGTCAAAGTGCATTTGGGGGACAGAAATCACACCAGTTATTTGAAAAGAGGGAATTTAATATAAAGAATTGTTAACTAGGTATGAAGTTGTTACCTAGGAAACTGAAAGGATAAAAGAAAATTCAAAGAGTCACAGAGATAGTAACTGCCAGAAGCAGCTACCACCCATAGAGCTGGGGCAATAGGAGGGAGAGACTGTGGTTAGGAAACAGAAGCTCAGAGAAGCACCCACGGAGCCAGACTTCTGGGGAGGGGGTCTGCTGGTGTGGAGGGCACCAGGAAGCAGAGGGAATGTGATGAGCTGGTTCTGTTAAAAAAGCAGCAAACCAGATTCAGCTGATGCTTTTAAGAAGGACCCACCTCAGTGGGGATGTGCCCGCCATAGAAAAAGGAAAATGGACAGTTGCCTCCTTTTCCTTCCTCTCTCTCTAGTGCCCCCTATAGGCAGATCCTAACGAGGAGCAGCTGACAAAGCAGAAATGTCCCAGCCCCAGTGCCAGCATCATAGAGCTCAATGACCATCAAAGGGCAGATTTTAAGCCGAGATACAACAGGGTAACAGCTGGCACAAGGGGTGTGTATGTTGAGTTTGTGTCCATCCCTGTGTGTATGTGACATAAGCAGAGGGAGGTAGGATGGTCACCCTGCTTCTGGTCTGATTCTACCATTGCTAAGACATTTGATTCTTAGGTGACTTTTGTGTTTATTTCTCAAGTGCTTAGAAACTCGAAAGGAAGAATAATCTGATTTGTTACTCCCATCACAAATCCCAAGAGATTCCTTATCTAAAAATTGTTTGCTATGAGAATAAAATTAAAACATAAGTAAAACACCTACTATAATTCCTTGCACATAGTAGAAAATCAACAAATGCAAATTCTCTTTTTTTC
The DNA here is from genome assembly GCA_004023965.1 of Spilogale gracilis. Taxonomy (NCBI): domain Eukaryota; kingdom Metazoa; phylum Chordata; class Mammalia; order Carnivora; family Mephitidae; genus Spilogale; species Spilogale gracilis. Next base: position 38,279 of record PITA01003426.1, on the reverse strand, counting down.
TCATCTCTCCTTTCTGTAAAATTGATACAATGGATATACAGGGAAAGTTCCATCAACAAAATAATGACTTGCATTAATAAAAATTAAACAATTGATAGTTGATGTTTATAAAAAGTTTTCACATTTATTCCATTTAATCCTTTTATTTCTGAAGTGTGGTCCTTTGACTGCTTGACTCAGAAACATTTCTGGCATTTGTTAAAAATACATATTTCTGAATCTCATCCTAAACCTATAGATTCAGAGTTTTTGGCTTTACCCAAAAAGCCTTTATATTTTTCCCAGTCCCCCTGATAATTGTAATGCACAATAAAGTATAAGACTTTTTGTCCTATGGGGCGCCTGGGTGGCTCAGTTTGTTAAGCGACTGCCTTCAGCTCAGGTCATGATCCTGGAGACCCAGGATAGAGCCTCACATGGGCCTTCCTGTTCAGCAGGAAGCCTGCTTCTCCCTCTCTCAGTCCCTCTGCTTGTGTTCTCTCTGTACCTGTGTTTCTCTCTGTCAAATAAATAAATAAAATCTTAAAAAAAAAAGACTTTTTGTCCTATACCATATGTATCTCTATGTGTAATAAAAAATATATCCTGGCAAAGGCCTTTTAATTGATTCCCTGATGGTTAAGAGTCTACTCCTGACATGATTCTTTGTGATTCCTATGTCCTTGTAGCTCAGTAATTCTCAAAGTGTGGTCCTAGAATGGCAGCATCAGTTTCCCACAGGAACATGTTTAGAGTACAAATTCTTGGACCATAGCAGATATCGGGATGATGCAAGGTATGGGGGAGCCTTCCGGGTAATAGTGGAGCATGCTGAAATTTGGGAGCTACACTTACAGGTGAGTCTTTTAATTTTTTGTCATCTAAATTCCTTGACCTACTCTCTTTGGAAGTTCAGTCTTCCCACCCTAATGCCTCACACCACTGGTTATACACTCCTGGAGCCTGTCCATACCAATAATTGCCCCCTCTCCATAATTACCATGTCTCTATCCCATTTTTGAACCATCATGTTCTAACTTTCCAGATCATTCACTCTAGTACTCCACCCAAAATACTCTTCCAGTGTCTGGGAGCCTCCAATCCACTGATCCTATTTTCTTTCTAGTCTCCTTCACTCTCTCACAGTGGCTCTCCAAGCTGGAGGAGAGTCAGGGTCCAGGGCTAGATTCTTCACCTTGCATATTCCCTCAATTCCCTTGCCTACTCCCTTTTCATTGCCTTAAGCCTGGCAAACCCCGGTACTGGTTATGTCCAAAGCCCTGCCTACTCTCAGCTGGCACTTGCATAGTCAAATACGCCCAGACAGAAATATAACTATGCTGACAGCTCTCATATTGAATTCACAGCCCTGAATCTCAAGCAGAGCTGCTAATGCAGCCTGCAAATTCCCAGCTCTGCTGGCTGTGATGGGGCATGAGCAGGGAAGTAGGGGGCAGGAGGGCAGCATGTCTTAAGAGAATGTTGGGCCAAAATGAAAGTGAAGACACTGCCCGCAGCATGATGGAATCTCAGCTCAGCAACCACTACTTCAAGAAAATACCTAATTTCTCTGAAACTCAGTTTTTCATCTATGAAAAAGAATGAGAATATCTTGTTTAAAAGTTGTGAGGTTTGAGGAAGGAATGCACACACCAGCCCCAGTATAAGAATCAGTGCATAGTGGGGGCTCAAGAATCAGTAACTACATTCATAATTAGAAACTCAACATAGAATCCAGGAATTGCAGAGTTGGCAATGACTTTGACATTTCCATGCTTTTCAGTTTAGGAGAAAGAATAGCAGAGAATCAGGTAGTGCCTAATTCCTCACACTCCTCTTTCTATCTCACTCCAGTTTATAGAACCAACCCTGAACTTTGTAAAGAAAGATTTAAGAAACTTCACCCAGAGGTCTAGGACCCTGATACCTCACTGCAATGGGAGGTCCCAGTCCTGCCAGATTCAACCAAGTGCTCTTAACATTTTCACCCAAGCTCGATCCCCAGCCTACGAGAATGAGGCTCAGCAGTCTGTTTCAACAAGCCTTCCAGGTGATTCTGAAACACACTCAAATGTGAGACCCCCTTAGCTGCAGCAGTGATACAATGAGAGAGAAAGAGAGAAAGAGAAAGTAAAGGAGTATCCAGAGACTATAAACCATACTCTGCACATCATTGGGCTTTTATGCTTCTGTTCCTCACACTGTTCACCTAGAAAACTTTATGCATTTGTATGGATGCAGCTACCTACTTTTGGAGAGGGAAATCAAGGAAAATTCTCAGTGCCCCAGTGCCACATTAGGTGGAGCCTATCACTGCCTTTGTATATACTTATGTCCATCATCACACCTGCTTTATCCAACCATCTGCTTCTGAGTCTTTCTTAGGCCACTAGACCCAGACACTCTCAAGAGCAGAAGGTAATGCTTTCAACATCTTTGGTGCTCTGGCACCCAGTAAGGACCTGGCAGCAAAACAAAAGTGGGCCGATAACAGAATGTGAATGAGGAAATAAGTGAGGCATGAGTAAAATCCTTTAAATATAAACCATGTGTGGGAACCATAATCATTTGTTGACCACCTATTCAGAGAGGGACACTTTAATTTTGATAATCTTACATATATAACCTATTCAAACTTCCCTGTGACATTGAAGTATTATTGCCCCCTTTCTACAAAGAACCAAAAGCCATATGGTCAGTAAGTGACAGAGCTTGAAGTCAAGGGTCTCTATAGCCCCATATAACCACAGTTATTGCTATTAGGAGAATCAGATTCTAGTCCTGGCTATGCGATCGCTCTCTTAGTGACCTTGGATAAGTTCTTTCTCTAGACGTCTCGGTTTTGCCATTCACTAAAGGAATTTGTCTGATTACATCAATGACCTTAACTATCAAGGCTGCAAATTCCTGGAAACTATGGAATTACTCTAAGAAACCAATAAACCCATCTATTTACCAAGCAAGCATTGTCTGGGAACTTATAACTATTTTTAAATGTATGTAGAGAATATTGTGAATCATTCATTCCTCAATAAACATTTACTGAACACCTACTATAGCTCATGCCCTCTCTGCTGGGTACTCGGTGCACTGAGGAGAGCAACATAGTTACCAGTCCTTTCTTCAGTGACTCACCATGAAGAGCAAGAGATAAATATCAACACATAAGTAAATGTATACATAAAACTTCCTATAAATGCTGTGAAGAAAGCCATCTCTGAGTGAGACTAAGGTGTAGGGAGGCTATTTCATTAGATCAGTGGTCCGGGAAGGGCTCTCTGAGGGAGTGATGATTTTTTTTTTTAATATTTTATTTATTGGGGCACCTGGGTGGCTAAGAGGGTTAAGCCTCTGCCTTCGGCTCAGGTCATGATCTCAGGGTCCTGGGATCAAGCCCCACATCAGGCTCTCTGCTCAGCAGGGAGGCTGCTTCCTCCTCTCACTCTGCCTGCCTCTCTGCCTACCTGTGATCTCTCTCTTTCTGTGTCGAATAAATAAATAAAATCTTTTTTTTTAAAGATTTTATTTATTTATTCGACACAGAAAGAGAGAGAATATACAAGAAGGGGGAACAGGAAAGGGAAAGAGAGAAGCATGCTATCCACTGAGCAGGGAGGCCAACATGGGGCTCAATCCCAGGACCCTAGGATCATGACCTGAGCTGAAGGCAGCCACTTAAGTGATTGAGCCATCCAGGTGCCCCTGAAATAGTGATGATTAAACCAAAACCTGAGAGAAGAAAGGGAGCCAGCCTACTGCAGGGGAGAAATGTTCCTAGCAGGGAAAGCAAGTTAAAGACAAAAACAAAAACAAAAACCAGGCTATTGAATTTAAACATGTTTAGTCCCAAAACTAAAAGAAATTACTATTATTTGAGAACCAGGGATAATTTTTAAAGATTAAAAAAAAGCCATATATGTTTTCAGGATACATAATACAATAAGCAAGCTGCATCTCAGTGCCTTAACACTGAGTTGGTTTACTCCTGTCTTCTTCTTCTTCTTTTTTTTTTTTAAGATTTTATTTATTTATTTGACAGAGAGAAACACAGCTAGAGAGGGAACACAAGCAAGAGGAGTGAGAAAGGGAGAAGCAGGCTTCCTGCTGAGCAGGAGGCCCGAAGTGGGGCTTGATCCCGGGTTTCTGGGATCATGACCCAAGCCGAAAGGAAGTTGCTTAACCACCTGAGCCACCCAGGTGCCCCTACTCCTGTCTTCTATCCCAGTCCATCATGAATGGATGGGAGGCCTCGGCTCTAAGCAGTGATTTGGGGACCAAGGTCACTTCCAACATGGGCCTTCCTAGTATTCCAGGGCACATCCACTCATAACTGCCTCATCCTGGAAGTGATACATATTTCTACCACTCATCTTCAAATGGCAGATACCGGCCCCACTCAGAAACAAAAGACCCAGAAAATGCAGTCTAGCATATTATTAGAAATGTCTGCCTCAACATGTGACCTGACAACTTGCGAGAAACATACAAATGGTCTATGAGTCTATGAGAACGTTAACCACGATTATAAATCAGGGAAATGCTTATAAGAGAAAAGTAACATAAATTTTTTAAACATTAGAAACAGAGAATATATGGGAGCTAAATGTCCATTAATAAAGAATAGTTTTATTTTATTGTGGCACACCCATTCCATAGACTACATAATTGTTCAAAAGAATCATCTATATATACTATCATAGAAAGATGTTTGAAATACAGTGTTAGGTGAAAAAATGAAAACAAGAAATAGAGTGTATGTATAGTCCAATTCGTTTTATGATCAAGTATGTGCTAAATGCATGAAAGTATGTTCTGGGAAGCACACCCACCAACTTTTAACAGAGGTTGCTTTTGTTAGGGAAATAGGATAAGGGGCAAGTCAGAGGAAGAAATGCAGAGAACAGAAGGGAACTTGTTTCTTTTGCTCTCTATAAATCTGTACTTATTGGGCTGTTTTGTTTGTTTTTAATGTGAGCATGTATTGTTTTGGGAATGAAAGAGGAGAAAAGGAGAACAACCCAGTTCTGTGAACCATGAGGGGAAATTGTCGTTGACACTTCCCACAGAGGAAATAGAAATTGGCACAACTCTCCTGGAGGGAAATCTGAAAATACATGTATCGAAAGCCTTAAAAACATTCATACCACCTCTAGGAATTTAATCTGAGGAAATATTATGTATACACACACAAGTTTATCCCCAAGGAATAAAGGATAGTTTTAAAAGATTACATAGTAAATCTACTCTGTAGACTACTATGTAACTGCCCAAAAGAATTATCTGCATACACTATTATGAAAAGGCATTTGAAATATATTGTTAAAGACAAAAAGGAAAGCAAGCAATAGAGTGTATTGTTAGTCATGGCAGAACACTGGAAATAACTCCAATATCCAACAGTAACTTGTTAGTGGACTAACATACTAGTTGGGTATTTAAAGTAATGCTGTAACAGAAATTCTGATGATATATAGTTCCCATTAGTTGAGTACAGTTTGAAATTAAAATATAATTTTTGCTTAAATATAGAAGTATAAAATACACATGTAAGGTACATCTCATATATCAGGTAGACTGTGCATATATGTGAGTATGTGAGTGTGTGTGTGTGTGTGTGTGTGTGTGTGTGTGTGTGCATTTACACCATGCTTTCCACTGCATGAGCAAATCCATGTCAAAAAGTCTGGACAGATAAAGAACAAATATAAAGACTGGTTATCATGGGTAATAGACTTGGTAACAGCCACTTCACCTGAAACCAATTTTCCTAAAGACTAGTTCTTTAAATATCTACAAGTAGTGTGCTCAAATTACGGCTTTTTCAGATGCTTCTCGTTATTTATAAAACATTGCAATTTTGATCAATCCTAATTAGAAACACAAAAATAAGTCAGAATTGCTCTTAAAAGTGACTTTTTTAAAAAAAGCTGAAATGCTGGGGCACCTGTGTGGTTCAGTCGTTAAGCGTCTGCCTTCAGCTCAGGTCATGATCTCAGGGTCCCGGGATCGAACCCCTTATCAGGCTCCCTGCTCAGTGGGAAGCCTACTTCTCATTCTCCCACTCCTCCTGCTTGTGTTCCCTCTATCACTGTGTCTCTCTCTGTCAAATAAATAAAATCTTTTAAAAAAAATGCTGAAATGCTAAAAAGATGAAAGGACAAAGAGTGAGATCCAAAAAGATGCAACAGATACTGGGTTTTAGACAGATATGCATATTGGCAAATGGTTTCCAGGCAAAGTTGTTTCAGCCATACCAGAGTTAGGCAAATGGACCTATTTTTCTCTTGTCTTTTTTCTTTTTCTACTCTATTTTTATTTCTTTCTTTGTTTCTTTCATTTCTTTTTTTTCATTCTTTTCTTCTTGTTTATCTATACCTTCTAATTTTTCTGCTGAGAGAATGATTTTAATAATACAATTTTTAAAAAGTTATTTTTTAAAGAATAAAAGGAGATGCTCATACTTGTTAAAGATGAGCCAATCTGAACTCTAAGATCCATTTCAACTAAGACCTTTACAAATTCTATGAGAATGCTCCATCTAGTATCTACTGTGTGTTAACATTGGGCCCAGTGACATCCAAGTTAACTGCCATGAGCCTAAAACAAACACCAGTATGGCAAAGCCCCTGCCCCATTGCTCCCTAAGTCCTAGATTGGTGGCAGACCCTGGGGAGTGCTAAGTCTGCCCAGAGCATCCATTTGGTTGACAGCATGCTGACTTCTACAGCTTCTACCAGGAATCTGGGAGTCATTATACACCCCTCATTAGCATTGAAAAACCATCTGGTGGTCATTAGAAAGCAAACATTACATATAATACATTAGACCCTAGAAACAATTTAATTAACATCAAGGGCTAGTCAAAATCTTCCAAATAAGGGAGGATTTCCCAGATAAGGGGTAACATTGCTTTTCCCTTTATCCCTTGAATTCAGATGAGGAGTTATGTCAAGTGGCAGCCCTGCAGGCTCCAGGCAGTGCCCCCCAGCAGATTCAATCAGCTCAATTCAGAGGTCATTGGCCAAATGTCCATTCATTTAGGATTTCATGAAGGTGATTTTTTTAAACTTTTGATAGTTCTGTTTGTAGGTATAACTACACCATTTCCCAGTTCCCTGAAAATGCCACAATGGGGACACACAATGGCTTTTTACTCTAGGATTTGGCATGCTGCATTTGAAAGAGCTCTAAATTAGGCATCTGTAAATGGTACCCACCCTGGTGCAGCTAATTCTCTGTGTGATCTTAGGCAAGTTGCTTGACTTCTCTGAGCCTTTTCCCTCTGCCAAACAGAACCTTATGGGAGCTCTGTGGATTCTGCCTGACATAAATCATCAAGCCAATATTAACTGGCCACTTTGGAATTACAGAATCAAAATTGCTCCATTTTCCTTGCACAGAGCAGCATGTTGGTGTGCATATGAAAACTAGTCTTGACAAAATAGTTTGCACCCCTGGTTTTCAATGACACAGTCCAGGGGGCATTTCCCAGCATCCATTTTTCCTAAGAATTCAAATTAAGTTAACTCACTCCCTCTCAGACCTACATACTACCTCTGTTCTCCAAACACTGTTCATGCTTGCCAGTGCTCTCCTTCAGGGGTAACAGAATCCCCAGGCCTAACTGACCTTTGGGTTCCTTCCTGAACCCACACCAGGGCTTTTAGTTCACTGGATTCATATTGATCCTTTCTGTCCTCAGGCATGAATCCTGGGCTCATCTTGAGGAATTTGACTCTCTTCTCTGCTTATCCAATTTTATGAACACCTAGTGTGCACTGAGTACCCTACCAGAATAGGGAATACAGAGGCTCAGGGCATGGTTCTTTTCCTTGGGGGATTCACAGGTTAATGATGGAAACAACAAACAGAAAAATCACCATCACTTGTGGTAATTGCTGAGGGACAGAAAGCAAAGGGTGCCTCTATCACTTACCACTCAAAGTGTGGTCCTGGCAATAGCAGGACTAGCAGTAGCAACCTCACCTGGAACTGGTTAGAAATGCATAGTCTGAGGCCCACCAAGCCTGCTGAATCATTTTAACAGCATTCCAGGTGACTCATGTCCACATTCAAGTTCCAAGGCAGTATGATAGAAGACATACTGCCTTATCTGAAATTAGAGGGTTTCCTGGGACATGGTAGCCTCAGGAATACCAGGTGTAACCTCACCCCTAGAGATCTAGCTTAGCAATGACAATAACTCAGTGGCTCTGTGGGTGTTGGATGAGTAGGATCAAATGATACAACTCAAAACCTTCCACTGACACTTCAACAAAGGTATGATATTTTTTGAATTAATTTGTACATTGGGGGCTCCATTAAATGTTCAAGTATACACACCCCAATGTATTAAGCTCCTGAACAAGAAAATAGTTTGAAAACTTCTGGTATCATGAGAAAAGTAAAGCTTTATAGCCAGGAAACTAGGTTTAAATCATGGATCTTTAGTCTACTGGTTGTGTGATCATGAGCAAGTCACATAAAATGGTCTGAGTTTTAGTTTCCTCATTTGTAATGTGGGATCATGTCAGTGGTCCCAAGTTCACCCTAAGGTTTTATGATTCCCTAGCAGGATTCACAGAGCACAGAAAATCTTTTACACTCATGGTTATGGTTTATTACCATAAAAAGGGTACAGATTAAAATCACCCCCCAAAAAAGGTACTCAGGGTAGAGTCCAGAAAAGACAAATATAAAGTTCCAGTTGCCCTTTCTCAGTGGATTCATACATTCAGCACTTAGATCTCTTAGCTATGATGTGTGACAACACATATGGAGTATTGCCAACCAGAGAAGCTTACCCAAGCCTGGGTATCCAGAGTTTTTACTGGGGGTCAGTCATGTAGACTCAAGTTGGTCATAGAGGGCTTATGTGACTGACCTTAATTTAGGCTTCAGCCCCCCAGATGTTGAACTAATAGAGGATAGGCTCCAGGAGAACAAAGAGAGGTATTCACCATAAATCACGCTAGCATATGCTATTTAAACTATCTGCTATGGGCCATGACAATGTATATAAAGATACTTTTACTAGGCAGGATATTCCAAGGAATCAAAGTGTGTGTCCCAGGGGACAGTTAAGGAATTAAGGCAGTCCTTTCTTTGTAATGTGCAGGGTTTGAACACCCTGGGTCTGCTGAGTTAACCCTTCACTACACATGGGGATAATAATATTTACCTTACGAGAGCTAGATATTTGTAGTTTGATGCATAACAGGCAATGAATATAAGGAAGCTGTTATATCCCTCGAATAAAAAATATCTGTACCCAGGCCTTTCCTATATGATTCTACAGCTTCATACATTTCTCCTTTCCAGGCCCATTCCTTGGCCTAATCATTCAACTGATTTCCCAACAGTAAACTCTGTTTAAAAACCCTCCTCCAGGGGTGCCTGGGTTTCTCAGTTGGTTGGGCAGCTGCCTTCGGCTCAGGTCACGATCCCAGAGACCTGGGATCAAGCCCCGCATCGAGCTGCGATGGGAAGTGGGAAGCCCACTTCTCCCTCTCTCACTCCGGCTGCTTGTGTTCCCTCTCTAGCTGTGTTTCTCTCTGTCAAATAAATAAATAAAATCTTAAATAAATAAATAAATAAATAATAAAACCCCTCCTCCAAGAAGCCCTCCCCACCAACTAACCACAGGATCCCCTTTCTCAATCATTCTGGCAGCCACATGCAAGCAATCTCTCATGGTTACTTTAAGGAAATATGATAGTCTTTTTGTAAAAATAATATATGCTTATTGTGATCAGCAATATAGAAAATCCTCCCAAAACTAAAATATTGCCTCAAATTATCTCACCTAAAACTAATCATCAATATTTTAAGTGAATATTGTTCCACATGTTTTTCTATATATAAATATAGATAGCTGTAAAATTGATAGATGTTTCTCTAAAAATAGGATCATGGTATAAGCACTGTTTTTCATTAAAAGTACTTAATTCTATTTCAATTTACAAAAACAAAGAAATTAAAATGAAATAGAAGGAACTGTTAATTTTGAAATGAAGCTTTGCTATAATAGATATTTAAAAGTACTCTGATGTTAAGAAATAAAATTATGACAACCACAATTAGAGGCATTAGTTTTTATCTACAATTAGTTTTAATCTACGCATTTCAATTTTAGGCAGCATTGATTGACTCCATTAGCACCCTCATGCTCCCCCACTCCTTCTCCCACCACCTCCTGAATTTTGCTAGCTGGAGCAACATTTTTACACTGTCAAGGTTTGTAGTATTTGCATTCTGCTTTGTAAGAATAATTCCCTCCATTATTTAGTATCAGGTCTATATAAATTGACTCAATGCTCACTTTTACCACATCCTCCATTCCTGAGTTCAACACTTTGATTCATCTCTTAAGTGATTTGATTTCATTTTCAAGTAATTTTTTTCCAGTAAGGGCTCAGGGGTGCAATATTTCCTGAGTTATGTGAGTTATTTAAGAATATCTGCCTGTTGCCCTGTTCTCGAACAACATCTTAGTTATATTTAATATTCTTGAATCACATTTTCCTCCAGAAAATGTAGACATTGGTCTATTACCTTCGACTATAGAATAATGCTGTGGTCAGCCTTCTGTCTCCTTTCTCTGTGACTTACGTGTTCTTCCTGGATGTCTGAAAAGCTCATTCTTTATCCTTGAACTCCAACAACTGACCCAGGATGTATCTCTGCATTGCATGTGCTTTCTGCTTAGGTGCTCTGCACTGAATTTTCCTGAAGCAGAGCAAGTACTCTTAATATGCAGCATCATGGATTTCTTATTTAATTATATCCCTGGATAATTTTTCTATTCTATTTGTTGTGTGCTCCTCCTCAAGGATTTCAACTATGCACTGATAACTCACACATTTTTATTGTTAAGCAGACCTCCCCTTGGTTAACTGACTCTTCCAGAATTAGACATCCAACTGTCTTCTTGGATTTGTTCTTGAATTAAGAGTCAAACTTAACACACCCAAATCCAAACTCTGACTCCCACTGCAAATCTGCTTCTACCACAGCCTTCCGAATCCCATAAATGAGAACTTGAGCCTTCCAGTGGTCCAGACCAAAAATCTTCGAGTTATCCTTGACTGGTCTCTTGCTTCCATACTCCCTATCTTATTTTTCTGAAAATCCTATTAAGTTTCCCTTTAAAATATCCAGAACCTGACCATTTCTTACCTACCTTCCCTTTTACCCTCGGGTAACCCACCATTGTCTCTTGCTTCATTCTGCAGTAGCAGTTCATTCTGAACTGGTCTCCCTGCTTCTCCACACACACTCCACAATAATCAGTTTCCAAAAAATTAGCCAGAATGAGCCTGACCCTCCTCTGCTCAAACCAGTCTATGGAATACATGTCCGAATCCTCACAGTGGCCCACAAGCTGTTGCAAATAGGGCTCCTGATGCTTCCCTGGCTTCATTCCTGGTATTCTCCCTGTGGATGACTCCATTCTTGTTACCACCAGTCCCCCACCAGCCCTCCACCAGCCCCTTTGTTGCTCCCAGGACATAGCAGACATATCCCCCCAACCCCCGGGGTGCTTGCCCTGGGGTTCTGGGCTGACTCCCTCCCTTTCTTTGCTCCTACCTCCAGGGTTACCCAGTCCAAGACGCCTTCTCTGACCATCCTGTACAAAATGGCAACACCTCCACCCTCTTACCTTGCTTTATATTTCCCCTTAGCACATGTCATCATCTGACATATTGACTTGTTTGCTGTCTTTAAAGCCATTGAAGGCACAGACTGTCCACACATATATGCTTCGTAATAATTTATTAAACAAATATGAATGAATATTGGATTTATCTTTTTCTTCCCTCCCTCTCTATTAGGGTCTGATTACTTTCCTTGCTTTTTAAAATCTGTCTTCACTGTGTTATTTTTAAGTCTCTTCACATTTTCAGCAATTGAATTTTTTGCTATATCTGTTCCCCTCCTTACTTTTTTAATTTTATTTTTTTAGTTCTATAATGAAAGTATTTTATTTGACTATTTTTCTTCCTTAAGATTGCAATCTTCCTTTTCATTATGTTTTATTCCTTTATCATCTCATCTTTGAATACTTGTTTTTATTGAATTCACACTCATAGTAGGTTCTCAATAACTAGAAATACTGGTGGGGAATTTCCTTCTGTTTTGGGGGTTATGTTTACTTCTAGATTGGGTTCTCTGTATTTTGAATGCATTTTTCTTTCTCTTCACTTTTTTCTGTAGTTGCCATACTTGAATTTTTTTTGGTCTTGCTCTTGCTGACTAGGTCTGAACAGAATTTTTCCTTGCCTTGATATTTTACTAGTGATATTTAAGGCCAGTTAATTTTTTTTCCTCAAAGGAATTCTTTGAGAATACCTATTGAGCTCCTTTTGGTGCATCTTCTCAGGAGTCAAAGGTCTTGGATGGTGATAGGCAGAGAGAGAGGAAACAGGTTAGAGAGGGAAGGTGCTCAGCTGATTGACTGCCAGCTTTTATTAAACATAACACTGTTAAAAATTCCCTGGGACTGCTCTCTCTTCTGAAATTGTGTTAAGTCCCCCTTTCTGCTGTTGAGTTATGGGAGGGTAGAAAATAGTAAGCTATTCAAGGGAAGAAGGGACATACCCCTGGCTTAATTCCTTTGACTGAGCAGAGACCCCTGGAGTCTCCTGTGTCAGAAGCTACTGCTCTTCCTCTTCTGACTCCTTTACTTCCTGTGTTTCACCAGCCCCACTCTTTAAGCTGTTTCCATGGAATCCCAGTCAGGAGAGGAAAAGGATAAGTTAAGTTTACTTCTCCCCAGATTTGGATGCTTTGTATAAGAACTCTTCTATTACTTGCTAGGGCTGCCTTAACAAAATACCTCAGCCTGGGGCACTTAAACAACAGATATTTATTTTTCAACATTCTGGGGTCTAGGAGTCCAAGATCAAGGTGCCAGCAGAGTTGGTGTCTTGTAAGACTTCTCTCCTTGACATGCAAAAGGTTACCTTTTGTGTCTTCCCTCAGCCTTTTCTCTCTGCAAGAGCATCCGGAGTGCCTCTCCCCCTTCTTGTAAGGACACCAGTCAGATTGCATTAGGACCCCATCCTATTGGCCTCCTTTTAACAGAATCATCTCTTTAAAGATCTTATTTGCAAATAAGGCCATATTCTGAGGTGCTGGGGTTTGGACATCAACATATGTATCTGTGGGGAAGAACATAATTCAGCCCAGGACAATTCTTAAGATTTTGCTGACTTCCTAATGATAGCTCTTGGGGTAAGATCCCAGTTAAGAGCCTCACTATGGTGTTCCCTCTATGTGGCTCCTCTCCGGAGCTTCTGTTTCCTTCCTAGGCTTTTGTTATTTGTTTGTGTTTGGATTGTTTTAACTGTTTGTTCACTTTGTTAGGAACTCATGGTGTGTGTGAAAGGTGATTAGAAATCATGAGTTCTGATTCAACAGAGATTCATTGCCTGCTCCAACTCTGTACTGAGCACCTACCAAGAACCAGACACTGAGTGGTTATGCTAAGTGCTAGACCATAGGATGAAGAAGGCCAGCACAGCCTGACACCTATCACCTGCGTTTTCTGCCCTGCCTTCTTCTCTCTTCAACCTCACCATGACCTATTAAGGGGAAATTTCCACATCTTCCTCTCATCTACCTCCACACTTAGCTCGTTCTTTGTCTGAAGTTGTGCTTGTTCAATCAACATTATTTGAAAAAGAAATGCATGTAAAAATTTTAAATGGTACTGTCACAATGCTATTTGTTCTTAGTCCCAAAGAAGGAAATAAAAAACCTGCCCAATTTTTTTTCTGATTTCAAAGGAGGGGTGAAGAAAAGACTCACATCTGGCCAAGTTTGAGCTCTGAACACTTTGCATAATTAGTTAGAAACCCTTTGTTAGTGGGCCAGATGGCTGCTGCACCCCAAAAGGAAATTAAATATGTAGGCAGTGGCAGTTGAAGGGAAAAATTAGAAATTCCTTTCTAAAGAAAAAGGACTTCATCCGGAGCTGCCCTGTAGGTGTGGTTAATAGCGGCCATTGGTTTCCTAGCAACCAAGCCCTTTCCCTTTCAGAAGTATTTCAGCACCCTGCCTTCAAATGTTCTCCATAGGCATGGGAGGATGCACTCAGCACCCATAATGCCTTTCAGAAGAACTTGAAAAACAGGAGCCCAGTTTATCTAGTCCCACTGATGCCCTTTCCTATGGGACCAGGCCCACTTGTCATGGAGTTCTGGTCTGGGAAGGCTACGGAGTCCAAGATTTAGAATCCTGAAATTACTCTTAGAATAGAGTTTCTAAAGCAAATCCAGGAGACTTTTATGCCATAATTCTGTGTCCCTTAATCTCAGTCTTTCAACTTTCAATGTTTTTCTCCTTGATTGCTGTAAGCACTTTCTCACTGATTTCCTGCCCCTACATCTTTCCCTTCTCCAGTCGATCCTGCTCATTGCAGCCAGAGTCATCTTTGTGAAAGGAAATTCTATTTACTCCTGTCCATGTCTACTTCTTTCTGCCCCATGAAGCATTTGTGATTTGGCTCTCACTCTCCAGATGGGTCATTCTTCCACATGCAACCTTTGCTTTGGACAGATCATGGTATTTTAGTTCCTTGAACACACCAGGCTGTTTTCCACCACTCTGTCTCAGGACATGTTTTTTCCTTCTGCAGTTTTACACCTTAGCATTACTCCTACAACTGTTCAACCCCTCCTTGTCCCATAAGATTTAGCTCACATGTAATCTATTCCCTAACTCTCTTTCTGTCCCTAAATCTGTTTCATATGCTCTCCCTCTCTATAAGTTCTTATAAGACTCTAGGTTTCCTTCTGTTTTAGCACTAAAGAAAATATGCTCTAATTACTCACCTAATTGATGAGCAATGGATTTGCTCGTATGTGCTCTGAACCAGATGAGAATTCTTCAAGGACAAGGAGCAGTGTTTTGCTTTTCCCATATTTTATACACCCAGTACAGGGTCTAGAATTGCGCCGTGAACAAATAATTACATAATGAAGCAGGTAGTACCTGAAACTGCCTCAATTTACCTAAATCCATCTCCAGCTCCTTTCTAGACTAGAGTTTTGCTTTTAATAAGATGTCGGCAGAGCAGCATGCAAAGAAGTATATATAGTTAATATATTGCATTCTATCTCCCCTGGGTCTGTGGTCTTTAGAGATGCATTGGCAGGAGAATAATAAAAAATTTCTAGACTCTGAGATTGTTCAAGAAATCTAAGATATCACCTGAAATAATTTCTTATGTCATACATGATCACAGAGGTGTATTCAAATACCTTCCTTATCCATGAGGGCAGGACTCATTGAGGAAACTCATTCCATATCTGAACATGCCTAATTAGAGTCTGATCCAAGTAATTTACACATTTATTATAAAATTCAGTTCACTCATGTGCATTACTTGCAACTTCTTGTAGTTAAGAGCATCTCTCCTTGCTCATTGGCTAAAATTTGTTTTGATATGTCTTCCTTATATTGTTTTGGACTGTGTCCTATGTAGGAACCAGGGCAAAGAGCAGCCTTTCTTCTATATCACTCTTCACAGAGTGGAAGACCCTGGCCTTCCCTGGCCTTTTGTTTTCTATGCTGAGCTCTTTGGGTCCCTTCAACTGTTCTTCACAAGATGTGGTTTTCATTATCCTGGTTACCAATATTTGTATGTATTATCAGATAGATCCTGTCAAATCAACAAAAATGTACCCAAGGCCAACCATCAAGACTATAGAGGTGTGAGATTTTACACTCTTTGCACGTAAACATGTTAAACTGCCACAGTTTCATGCATGCAGGCAAAAGACATGAGACTCTGGGTCAGAGACATGGACAACAATAGCAAAGGCTGAAGTACCAGCATTTTATTATGCCAGTTCTCCATGCCCCAATTCCCCTGGAGAGACATGAAGAGAGCCAGGTAACACCTCAACTCACAGTGGGTGGCATTTTAGGTTTGGAAACCCCATCTTTCATAACAGTGTGTAAGCAAGCCTGCCTACCTTTGCTTCAAAGGGAGGGATTATTTTTATTTTCCAAGGCCCCTTGCTATATAAATTTTCTCAGAAAGATAGTTCAGAACAAAAGATAGTCAATGCTTTTTCTTGCAATATGTGCAGAAATGGGAGAGCTCCCTAAAAACCTGTCTCCCAACACTTTAGTCATAAGCACTCAGTAGATAAGTAAGTTTGGTGGTTATAAGTGAACCATACAAGATACAAGCTGCAAACAGCTCTGGTCTCTGGAAACAACATCGTGAGTACCTTCTTTAGGTGCTAGAGCAGAAGGATCTCCACCTCAGATAAGCCAGGGCCTTGAATTATGGAGGTCAGCAGCCAGTGGACATACATCCACTCATTCATTATTTATGAGCACTTCCCTTCCTCCGTTTAAGTGTGTGTCTAGTGAAACAGGGGTCCGAACCCATGGAATCCCCTTAGGAGTAAATTCTGGGTCCCGTATGGTTAGCGGCATTTTTATTTATTGCTTTAATTATATCTACTTTAACCAGCCCACAAAAACAAGCAAAGGGCATGTGTCCATGAAAAATGGGTTTATTATGGAAATTGCTAGTGATTTTTGTGAACATAACAGTAGTGAGCCTGCTTAATCCTAAGAACAGTCATGAATTCATGACAACTGTTTTGCCGGGATTTCCAGGTCTATTCAGTCAGTTTACATGTCTCTGGGCTTGAGAAGAACTTGGGTTTTATTCATTTATTTATTCAACAGTTTTGAACAGTATCAGGCACCATTAGGGTTTCTGAAGTTAAAGCAATGAATGATACAAAGCTCCTACCAACCCTCATGGTGCTTACATCCCAGTGAGAAAGATGGAAAACAAGTAGGTAACTATGTAGATGAATAGCATCTGTCAGCAGTAAGTGCAATGAAGAAAATGAAGCAGAATAAGAGGCTAGAGAGCCAGGGAAAACGGAGTGATGATTAAGGGGAGGCCTTGCTGACAGATAATCTGAGTAAATGGGAAGTGCTTCCCCTGATAAAGAAGGAAGAATATTCTAGCCAGTAGGACTAGCAAATGCAATGAGCTTGGCTTATTTGAGAACAACCAAGGTCAAAGGAGCTAGCATGGAAGGAGTAAAATACAGAGTGGTTGATAATGGAGATTTGCCTTTCTTTGGAGTAATATACTTTATACCACAGGGGAAATCTGAGCTCTCTCTTCATCTTAGGAGGAAACACTTTTTTCCTTTGTCGCTTATTCACTTTTATGAACAAACTTAAAACAGGAAAAACTATCACACTACAGCTTGAGATAGTTTCATAAAACTCTATAGTATCCCCATGCTTAGGACTTTCTTTGATTTCTCATTAATTATCATGTAAATACAAACACATTGGCATCTCATGCAAACCTATTTGGCCAATTCTCAGTTTCCTCACTTTCCATGCAACACCACCTTTATACAGTCATAAGATCAAGCCTTACAGAAGCCCTATAGTGAGCTACACTGTAGGTTTGTCCTCTTAATGATACCTCTTCCTGGAGTTTCTTGCCTTCTCTTCCCATTATCTCCCATGCCTCACTCAAGTTTGGGCTTGGATGTCACAGTTCTCAGAAAATTCTCCTATATACCAGCTCTGATTGGGGATTTCTCTTCTGTCTTTGCTTCTCTCTTACATCCCTCTAGTCTTAACTCTTATCACTTACTTATTGTTTATCACATTTGATGTTGAGCTCCCCGAGAGGAATAAGTCTCAGATTCCATCTCTTTATTTCCAATTCTTGACAGAGTACGTTCTTCATGGTGGGTGCCCAATAATATGTTTAGCAGAACAGGTGAAGGAATAAATACATGAATATATTACATTTGAAGATTTTCTCTATTAGCAAGAAACATTTGAATATATTCTTCTGTACTGCTAAGCAGCTGCTGTAAGCATACTGAACACATTTACTTTTAGGCTGCTCAGAATATAATCTAGTAAATTGTTTTGCCGGGGACCAGCCTCAGAAGAGATGTGGGTCCCGAACCAAGGGATATCTGGCAGGCGAAAATAATGACATGGACACGGAGATTTGATGCAAGCTGACAGACCCGAGGTCAGTCAGGAGAGACCTATGAAGCAGGCTCTGGCTCTGGCTCTGGCATCGGCTTTAGCTCTGGCTCTGGCTCTGGCTCTCGCTTTGCAGGTTCTCTCTTGGCAGGCTCTATGGCTCTCAGGCTCTTAGGCTCTTAGGCTCTCTGGCTCTTAGGCTCTCAGGCATTGTCTCTGTTTTTGTCTCTCTTTTTGCTTCTGTTTCTGTCTCTGCTTCTGTTTCTGTCTCTCTACTGTTTCTGTCTCTCTACTATTTCTGTCTATCTACTGTTTCTATCTATCTACTGTTTCTGTCTCTCCACTGTTTCTGTCTCTCTACTGTTTCTGTCTCTCTACTGTTTCTGTCTCTCTACTGTTTCTGTCTCTCTACTGTTTATGTCTCTCCTGACTGTCAAGGGTCCCAGTTTTTTATTATTCCAAAGTGAGGAGGTTGGGGGATGCAGTTAGGTTAAAGTTTAAGAAAGTGATTTTTGATTACACAGTGTCTTTGTTAGAGAAACATAGTGCTTTGATCAGTGAAACATGTTTTTGCAGGTGTACCTATCTACAGAGTTAGAGTTAACTCCCTAAACCAAACCAAGGACATGTTGCTCAGTAAGGTTTTTCAGTTTCTACATTTGGTGCTTAGACGATAAAGGGCAGAGTAATGATATGCTGTTTTTTTTTAAGCAGGTTTTACAAACAAGAAAGCAATTGAAAGGCTTAGATGAGTTATGTACAAAGTTTTAGCTACATTATTAACACAATGACCAAAAGTTAGTCTGTTTGGCATAAAGGAGGAAAATAACTTCTTTTGCAAATGTAAAATCATTTGCTCAAGCCTGTTTTCCCATGACTGGGTACAGAACTCTTTATTATGGATTTTTAGTGTGTGTGGCAATGTCCTTGTTAGTATAGTTTTATTCCTTATATTAAGCCCTTATTTTAACCATTGAAAAGCCCTGACAATCTCCTCCATAGAGCTGCAGGATATCTAAGATTAAACTGTCTTTAATGATGGTAAGTAGAAACAAAAGTATTTACTTGAGTGAGTAAAGTAAGAAGAAATAGTGTCAAAGAATTTATGGTAGTTAAACAGACAAAGAACAATGCAAACAAATATTTTTGGTGTCAGTGATTGCAACTTTGCAGAGCTCTTTCACTTTGAGGGAGGATCATTGCTCTCCATGCCTTGAATGAGCACTTGCCCAGAAATGCACGTCCCAGGGACACAAAGGAAATATTGCCCCAGCCCACAGGGTACGTGGCTTTCCAGATTCTTGGTGGGGAAAGCCTGGAGGAACTTTCATCCACATTCATGGGTACCTCCACCAAAGTTTTCTGGTGGCTTGCGGCATGGCGGGAGGGGCAGATCATGCCGTCCCCAACATTGTTTTAAATCTATAATGCATTAACCAACCACATTTCAAAAAGATCACACTGCTACTGTCCTCTAATAATCTCAGTGTCATTAGAAATCATCTTTGTGGGTCCCTTTTTCTCCTAAGAATTAAACCCACTATTGTTATTCCAAGAACGATTATGTATTTCATAGCCCGAGACATTCACTTAGGAGGGTGAGCAGACCCTGAAATTCCTAGAGAAATATAACGCTTTCTTAAGTAGATTTGTTTGGGAGCTACTTTTTAAAAAAATATTTTATTTATTTGACAGAGAGAGATCACAAATTGGCAGAGAGGCAGGCAGAGAGAGAAGAGGAAGCAGGCTCCCTGCCAAGCAGAGAGCCCAATGAGGGACTCCATCCCAGGACCCTGAGATCATGACCTGAGCCCAAGGCTGAGGTTTAACCCTCTGAGCCACCCAGGCACCCCTATTTAGGTAGGGGCTACTTTATAGAGAACTTAAATCTTTGATTTCTCACTTATATGCAGAATTTTTTTTAATGTTTTAAAAGCTGAACTCACAGTAACAGAGAGTAGAGCAGGGGTTACCAGAGGCTGCGATATGAGAGAAAAAAGGAGAATTTTTTTAAAAAGTAGAATAACAGTTGCCAGAGGTTGGTCATTGTTTAACAGGTACAGAATTTCAGTTTTATAAAAGGAAAAGAGTTCTAGAGATAGATAGTAGTGAAGGTTGAAAAACAATATGAATGTACATAATACCACTGAACTGTACACTTAAAATGGTTAGGACAGTACATTTTATGTTATGTCTATTTTATCACACAAAAAATGGGGGCGGATGAAATCTGGAGTCCTTGGTGAGTATAGTTCACAGTAGCTTGTGTTAAATGGTTAAATGCAATGCCCCTGAGTTACTCTTGCTCAAACAATGTGTAATGCTTGTTCTAAATTTGGTCAATTCAAAAGCAGACTCTGAGACAAGGATTTGAGTGAGACGTTTATTCAAAATGTGCTGGGAATCCCAGTAGGGGATCAGGAGAAATAATATATGGAAGAGAAGGCAGTCCACAGACACTATGCTATTAAGCCAGCTTCCCTGGTAGGTGACTGGAACTTTATACCGGAGGAAACTCTGGGAAATAATGCAAAACATATTCCTCACAAATATCCTGTTCAAGAACTGAAGGAGCGGGATACCTGGGTGCCTCAGTCAGTTAAGCATCTGCCTTGGGCTCAGGTCATGATCCCAGAGTCCCGGGATCGAGCCCTGCATCGGGCTCCCTGCTCTAGGGGAAGCCTGCTTCTCCTTCTCTCACTTTCCTTGCTTGTGTTCCCTCTGTAGCTGTGTTTCTCTCTGTCAAATAAATAAATGAAATATATATATATATATATATTTTTTTTTAAATAAAGAACTGAGGGAACAAGGGTGTTTATGGAACTACACTCAGGAGTCATTGATCAAGGGGTTACTTGGGGTTGTTAATATCTGGCTGCATCAGGCTTGCCTCTCACTCTGACAGTTGAACCTGGGAGAAGGAGAGAGGTGTCAGGGACAGAGATGCAGATACTGGCAGGTGGGTAGAGGGTGAAGGTATATAGGTGGGGCCATGACAGTATCTACTATGTAATATTGCTCAGCAAGTGGCTTTCCTGGCTCTGAACAATATGGAAATTCATTCTAAGCTCACATCTCAAAGAGCTCTCTTACCCAACAAGCCCCACATGACAGCATACTCAGGAAGGACTCAGCACTCAGGCTATAGAAAAGGCTACAGGACAAACCAACAAACAAAGCCCTCCCCAGAGGTAGGGGAAAAAAAAGCAGCCACCCAGAATTTTACAGAACTTGTCAAAGGCAAGCGCAACTTCAAAAAAAATACATTGATGAAGACTTTGCTTAAAGTGAACAGTGATTAATCACAAAAGTAATGGCTGAGAATAAGATCAGTGGGACAAGATGGTATAAGGCACACACCTGCAGATCAGCTGGAGGAGAGGGGAAAAAAGGAATCTAGGCCAAGCCTGAATAAGAAATGCTTTTTTTTGTCTGACTGGATTAGGGTTATCCTCATAGAGAAGGATCTGCACATTGATATTAGAACATCATTGTACTTAGGCCTGTTGTGACTACTTCTGTCAAATCACCTACATTTGGTTTTCTTTCCATAATAAAGGACTAATCTTGCTCAGCTAATTATTTTATTGTCTTTATAAAATCCTGGAGTAAAGAACATGTCCAAATATTGCTATATTCCTGTGGAGCATGGGAAGACCCTACATGATTTTTGCTAGTTCAAGAGCCTAGCACCCAATAGGTGTAAACCATGAAAGCACCTTATGCCCGTGCGTGCGCACACACACGTAGATTTCTCCTGGGTATGTTGGCTGCACATCACAAAATGTCTTCTGAACAGCAGGAATTTTAATTAAATCAGGAGCAATCTAATTTGGCCTAAATTGGCTTGCAACAAAAGGTGTTAAAAGGAACAGAAATTGTTCTGCAATATGGATGTTTGTGAAAGAGACGGGCTCAACCTATCGACAACTGTAATGAAAAGTGATGTTAAAAAAATAAGGCCTTACTGAAGAAGGTAGAAAGATGAAAAATGCTAATCTGTGATATTCTGATTAAACAAAGAAATTATTATAAACATTTACTCCTGAAACTGATTGTATCAGAAGGTACAACAAATATTGGAGGCTGGTCCCTGATCAACCTGGAAAGAGGTAATGGAGGAAGATGAACAAAGAGGAGTGTGAACCACTATTACCTGTATAACAGGAAAGGGAGGTGGACATGTACCCCAGTTTGGACAGTGAGAGTGATAAATATCATCCTCCTTTTTTCTTTCAAGTGGTAGAATTTACTAGACTAAGAAGGAATGAAAGGATGACCAAGCAGAACTACAAAGGTCTAGCAAAAGGTTAAGAGTGTGAGAAATCTAAGGACACCAGTAACAGACCTGCAATTGTGCACCATGAGATTTAGATGGGGCAGGAAAGAAAGCAAAAGTTTGGGAAGCAGGGTGATGGGCCATGTAGCAAAGGAAAATGTGGGAGTATTGTGGTGTTGATGTGGTGAAGAATGAGGAGCATTGAAAAGAAGGCCTTAGTGGATGGAGCAGGTTTGGGGGGGGGGGGATAAAGAAGTTTACATTCTTACCAGTGGAGGATTCCTGGCAATAACCATGGGTATAGATGGTTGAATGGGAGTAAGGGTCATGGGGAGTCACAGAGAGAAAGGAGCTTCAGAGATCTGGCTATTGGGTGGTTCATCTACATAGATGTTGCCCATGACAATTGAAGGAATTAGGGTGGAGAGGAAAATAGCTTTTCAATTGCCAAAGCCTTCACTGAAGAAGGGAAGAGGTCAGAAGTTAAGCAAATAAAGGCAATCAGAAGTAGTAAAAAGTGGTATGGATGAATGTAATTAGCCTCAAAGGAAGAGGCTTTTATTTCCATGAGGATTAAAGAGTAATGGTCTGTAATCAGCTAGGAGAACTTCCCTCAAGGCTGGGTCCCCATGAGACCGTGAAGTGTGGGAAAAACTCAGGCTCTAGCCAAAGGAGAAATAGGTGCCCTCTCAGATCCAGCTGCATTTTAGGTGAACTAGTGTCTTCTGTGTGTCTTACGCAGCAGTAGCTCCCCCAGATGTTAGAGATGCACAACCAGATGGCATAAAATAATAGATTCCACAACCAGATACATCAGAGCTGTACTGCATGATAGACCCTCTTCTAGGGGAATCATGTTACAAATGAAAAAAAAATGCAGGAAATTCTGTGGAGTGGTGATGTGCCTTATCCCAATGCTTTTATACTTATTTGACTACTGAATCATTGCCTTGGGGGAATATTTAGTCACACCTCATCAAAGAGGTGCCCCATGGCAAGTGAGAACAGCTGAGACATAAGAAGGAAGAAAGAGACTTCAGTGAAAACGTAAAGAGGTTGAATAAATAGAGATTATAGTGTGGGATCCAAAGTCAACCTTCCTGGTTTTGAGTCCCATCCTGAGCACCTCCCAACTCTCCAACCCCAGGTAAAGGACTTGCTTTCTATGCCTCCGCTTATTTGTCTATAGAAGAAGAACATGGGGGTGGAAGGAGAGGAGCCCCACAGCACAGGGTGGTGGTAACAGCTAAATCAACCCAGGAATGCTTAGAAAAATGCCTGCTGTAGGGCAAGTGTCCCCCATGACCAACTGTTCCTCCTGCAGAGTTGATTTCCAATGGAAGGAGAGTTCCAAGTGAGAACACTTTCCAAACAGGGGGAGTCGCATGAGGAGAGTAATCCCAGGAAAGGTATATCTCAGATAAACCTGAACTGGGTGGAAAAGTGGATCCCAGGGGCACTTTCCAGAAACTTTATTAAATATCTTACCTCCTCGTATGGTTCAGGGTTACAGTTTGACCATTTCACACCTACTACTGTGTGAACTACAGAAGGCAGAGGAAAGCTTTCTAGCAGGTTGGTCATTTACGTTTCCTCTAGGGTGATTTTTTTTCATTTATTTCCTCTGGCCATTTATATATCATGGTTTTCAATGGTTTATTATTCAAATGCAAATGCAGGTAATCCTCCCCAATCTCCCCTCTCTGCCTCTTCCCAGAGGAAAACCAGGAGCCACAACGTTCAGAACACTTTGTTGGTAACATTCTCATTAGGAATATTAAGAGGCGTAATTGATTCACTTTTTAAGGATAATGGGTGAGAAATACAGAGGCCGTTCTGATCAGAGAATCTTTCTTGAGGCCTTACAACTATTTTTTTCCCTTTTCACTCAATATCTTTTCAAATTACTAACCCATGACTTCAGTACTCTTTTTAGCTGACAGTTCTGAAACAGGAATATTGTACAGTGTCGACGTCTCTGAAATCTAATAAGATAGAACATGCTTTTCCTCTCTGTGAGAGTGGAGGAAAACAAGTAAAGGAGAATGCTCTAGGCCACCATCAAGGAGCCCTGCCTCTCCATCTGCCCTGTAGGAGATGACAGGGATATTAGCTTATTATTCGGGGCCCAGCCTGAGAAAGAATGGTGAACCAAACCAGATGGGACTGCAGAAGCCAATTCAGACTTTGCTAAGATTCCCTGCTGTCACCTTACACCCATGCAAGACTTTACCCTTTACACAATTCTGTCATCTTCCCTGTGATTGCTCACAACAACTACCCCTATGGGCAGCTTCATGTCATTTCTATATGGGGCCACAATCTCTTGGGCTACTTAACCTCTAGTGTGAAGCAAACAAATCCTCAATTAGGATACATATGGGAGTGCTGGGGAAAGAGGAGCAGCCTTCCCAGACCTGCAAAGTTAGGGAAGACTGCCCCATGGATGTCTGTCTAGTGAAAATTTTAATCTGAATACGAGTCAGCCAAGTAAAGGTGCAGGGCAAGATGGGCTTTTCCAGGCCAAAGAAAGAATGTGTACGAATGCTGGGAGGTGGGCAGAGCATGGTTCTGGAAGAACTGACAAATGTTCAGGATAACTGGAGTGCAGGATAGATGGAACTGAGGACAGATGAGGGCAGAGAATAAAGAATATTCTTTCTTAGAAGCATAGCCCGCACACATCCACCCAAAAAATAAGCAAAGTAAGGGGAGGTATGTTACTTATTCTTTCCTGTCCAGCTCTTTAGCCCACAGAGCCCACACATGCTAAAATAGGGAACTAAGTCCCCAGCACTTGCTCCTTTGATGAGCCTACATTTAAGAAGTTAAACCTCTAGCCTCTAAATCCCAAGGAAAAGGCAATTTGAAGATGTTGGGGAACAATGTTAGGTCATCCCCACATCTTTCAGAATTGGATGATAATGGCTGGAATGTGATTCAAAAGGAAAGAACTGTGGGATTAGGAAAGTGACCTCAAACCAGGGACTAGCTGGTAAAAACAACAGCAACCAGCTTTTGTGGGGTATGTGCCTGGTGGCAGCACTTCCTCTCAGGTGTTTGATTCATATGACCTCATTTTTACCTTCTCAGTGGTTCCATGAGCAAATGCTATTGCTGATATGTTTTTGGAGTAGTGTTGTTGGGGTCCAGAGTCAATTGCCAAGAAAGAATTCTTGAGACATCTTCAGTGCAAAAACAAAAGGTGATTTTATGAAGGTATGGGGACAGGACCCATGGGCAATAAGAGCTGTTGCCCAGGATTGTGAGGAGCAACTGATCATATACTTTGGGGTTGGGGAAAGTTAAGGTATAGAAACTTCCAAAAGGATTTTCATATGCTAAAGAAGATGCACGGGACCCTGAGTTCTTGCTATTGTCAAGCTAAGGTTGTTTTTCCCTCTAGTGAGGCAATGACATTAAGTCAGTTGGGAGCTTCCTGGAGGAATGTTATGTTTTGCCTGCCTCAAGTATGTTATAAAGACATTTAATATTATCTACATTTCCTTCTGCCTTTGTTTCCCACATCATTGTCATCTCTATTTTACAGATAAGGAAACAAAGTTTTTGGAGTGAATAAGTAACTTTCTTATTTCTTCCATTCTCAACTATCAATGTTTGAGACTCAATTTGTACCCAAACTCACCTGAATCCAAAGCCCATTCTCTTAAATACTTTGTAGAATAAAAATTGAAGGGAGCAAAGGACGCATCTGAAGAGTGTCACAGTGGCTGTCTTCCTCAAAGCAGTTCTTTGGTTAAGGGCCTTAGAGATGGGAAGCAGTCCTTTGGTGGCTAAGAGTGATTTGGAAGATCCACTGTTGAATGGACAACAAAGGCAGTGGTCAGCACTCATCAATGGCCAGAACGAGGAGCCAGATCAAAGAGGACATAAAGCAAGACTCAGGTATAGTCTGGAAGTGAGTCAGAAGCAGCTTTCATAGTAAATTAGTCAGGATAGACTGGTTGTACTATGGCAGCAATCCCCAAACCCCAGTGGCTTAGCACACAAAGTTGCATTTCTCACTTTTGCAAATTCAGCTACTGGCCCAGTATCTCTTCAGGGCAACCATTCTCCATTGGGTGACCGCAAACTCCAGATTGCTAGAAATGTCACCATTCTGTGAAGACTCCTTGGTTAATTCAGCAGGGAAGAGCAAGTCTGGATAATGAAATATGGTCCTTTTAGGGACCCCCACCCAGAAGTCCTATCTTGTACTTCCATCTACACAAAAGTAATCACATGGCCTCACTTAATTGCAAGGGAGCTGAGGCATGCAGTACTCTGCACTGGGACCAGGAAAACAATTGGCCACTGATGGACACATGGATATACTCACCATGGGAGCCGCAAGAGAGTCCTCAATAACATGCTTCGCTGTATAATAATTTACTAGAAATCCACAATTACCCTTCACTGAAAACTGCCTCACAACATCCCCTGGGGTGGGGGTTGGGGGTTATTAGCAGATACAGTTGTATTCATTACACTGTCCCAAGGCTGTCACTTACTGGACGTGGGGTCGTGAGTCCCCTGAGACAAGAGACAGCATTCTGATTGTCCCAGAATTGGAACACAGATTTTAGGTGTCTCTGTATGCATCTTTAAAGTAAATCTTTTGCACTTAAGTGAACTTAAGTGTATTGCTGGCCCTTCATGGCCTCCATATGAATAAATGTAAACAGTTGGCTCAGACTGACACACTGGCAGGCACAGACATTGCATGGGTAAATTAAATAAGGACGGTCTGTTATTTTAGTTCCTTTTTTTAATTTAAGTGTAGTTGACATATACTATGATATTAGTTTCAAGTGTATAACACAGTATGATTTGCCACTTATACGTGTTATAAAATGCCCACCACAATAAGTGTAGTTATCATCTGTCACTAAACAAAGTTATTACAATATTATCCAATATTTTGGACTGTATTTCTTATTCTGTACTTTACATTGCTGTGACTTACTTATTTTATATATATATATATTTTTAAAGATTTTATTTATTTGACAGAGAGAAACATAGCCAGAGAGGGAACACAAGCAGGGGGAGTGAGAGAGGGAGAAGCAGGCTTCCTGCCGAGCAGGGAGCCCGATGTGGGACTCGATCCCCGGTCTCCACGATCATGACCTGCGCCAAAGGCAGTGGCTTAACCAACTGAGCCACCCAGGCATCCCGACTTACTTATTTTTTAACTGGAATTTTGCACCTCTTAATCTCCTTCACCTATTTTGCTCACCCTGTTGGCAACTATGAGTTTGTTCTCTGTATTTATAAGTCTGTTTGTTTTGTTTTATTTATTCCGTTTTTTTTTTTTTTTAGATTCCACATATACGTAAAATTGTACGATATTTATCTTTGTCTTACTTCAGTTAGCATGATATCCTCTAGGTCCACCCATGTTGTGACAAATGGCAAGATTTTATTCCTTTTAAAGCCTAAATAAGGGTTGCCTGGGTGGCTCAGTGGGTTAAAGCCTCTGCCTTCGGCTCAGGTCATGACCTCAGGGTCCTGGGATTGAGTCCCACATTGAGCCCCACATGGAACTCTCTGCTCAGCAGGGCACCTGCTTCCCCCTCTCTCTCTGCCTGCCTCTCTGCCTACCTGTGATCTATCTCTCTGTCAATAAATAAATAAAATCAGGGCGCCTGGGTGGCTCAGTTGGTTAAGCGACTGCCTTCGGCTCGGTCATGATCCCGGAGATCCGGGATCGAGTCCCACATCGGGCTCCCTGCTCGGCGGGAAGCCTGCTTCTCCCTCTCTCACTCCCCCTGCTCGTGTTCCCTCTCTGGCTGTGTTTCTCCCTTTCAAATAAATAAAACCTTAAAAAAAAATAAATAAATAAAATAAATAAATAAATAAAATCTTTAAAAAAAATAAAGCCTAGGGCGCCTGGGTGGCTCAGTGGGTTAAAGCCTCTGCTTTCGGCTCAGGTCATGATCTCAGGGTCCTGGGCTCCAGGCCCGTGTAGGGCTCTCTGCTCAGCAAGGAGCTTGCTTCCTCCTCTCTCTCTTTGCCTGCCTCTCTGCCTACTTGTGATCTCTCTCTGTCAAATAAATAAATAAAATCTTAAAAAAAAAAATAAAGCCTAAATTATGTTCCATTACACACACACACACACACACACACACACACACACATCACATCACATCCTATTTATCCATTCATCTATAGAAGGACATTTGAGCATCTTCCATATCTTGATTGTTGTAAATAGTGCTGCAATAAATATAGGTGTACAGATATCTTTTCAAGTTAGTGTTTTCATTTCATACCCTGTAGTGAAATTGTTAAATAGTGTGGTATTTATCTTTTTAATTTTTTGAGGAACCTCCAACCCCGTTACGTTTCTGCCAGTAGTGCACAAGCATTCTCTTACTTCACATCCTTTCCCACACTAGTTATTTCTCGTCTTTTTGATATTAGCCATTCTGACAGGTGTCAGTGATATCTCATTGTGGTTTTGATTTGCATTTCTCTAATGTTTAGTGATATTGAACATCTTTCCATTTGTCTGTTGGTTATCTGTATGTTTTCCTTGGGGGTATGTTTATTTTAAAGATTCAGAAAAGAGTTAAAGTCAGGATTTACAGTAAATAGACGGGCAACATTCTCCAGGATTGACTACAATGGCAAGCTTTAAGACCATAAAGCTCTTCTTCTGCATCCCCTAATCTGAGTCAGGATTTCATCAGAATGTGTGGAAGTCCAAATATATCCCCCTGGAGAATCCCTTCACAACATGAGCAGTCCTGCGTGTAGGCTGGTCTGGATGCATACTCAGAGACCCTATCATCTGGGGCAGATTCAACTCCTTAATCTCAAGAATATACAATAGACACCAAGCTCATAGAGTGCAGAGCAATTCTGTAATTCAGGCAGATGGTCAGCAACCTCTGAAGGGATCTCACTCAGCTAGAGGTACAGACGCATGGATGCCTAGTCAAGAAGGACTTTTGCCCTCACCAACACAGGCTTGAATTCTAAGGGGCAAGAATGAAGTAGGAACCAGGATTACATTTCAAACTTCAAAATTCTTCACTAAGCAAAATGGGGTTGGGTACTATTAATCAAAACGCATGAAGTTCTTTTTTCCTTCTCTTTTTTTTTTCTTTAAAAACACATGTGGCTGAGAATAAAAGAGAAAAGGTTATATCTTAAATCTTTTTAGTGACAATTTGTCACTCGCCATCAGAATACACTTAACTTCATCTGTCTTTTTGCTATGTCTTCTCAAGAGGAGTAATGCATTTGTAATCATAATTCAATCATACCAGTTGAACACCATCTTGTTGGAATGGAATGGAATTAAAGACAATCATCTCAAACAAAAGTTTAACAATTTCTTCTGCTTAAGGATCTGAGAAAAGTAGTACAAAATGAGATAGGGATAATAAAAAATGGCAGAGGGTAAAATTTAAAGAACTTTACTTTCTTAAAAGACTCATACAATTTGGGCTTCAAAGAGTTATAGACATAGTATGTACATTTACAGAGGAAAATATATAACAAGTTTCTTTGTTACTGTTTTTAAGTGTCCTATTTGATTTCTTAAAATAAAGTTTGTTCATTATAGAAATTTTAGAAAATAAAGGTAAGAAAATATATATATGTATCCTCTAAGCATCCTACAAAAGGATTGTTGACAGAATCATCAATGACCTAAAGAATAGATGATTTTTCTATTTAATATAAGTATTCTATCACATCCTTTAAAGGTGAAAGTGGCACCTTCTGGTTTTGGTGGGTTTTTTTGTTGTTGTTGTTTTGTTTTAAGATTTATTTATTTATTTATTTGAGAGAGAGAGAGAGAGAGAGAAGAGCAGAGAAAGAGATCTTGAAGCAGACTCCCTGCTGAGCAGGGAGCCCCCTATGGGGCTCATCTCACTACGCATGAGATCATGACCTGAGCAGAAACCAAGAGTTGGATGCTCAATCCACAGAGTCACCCAAGTACCCTAACAACCTATGGTTTTTTAATTACATTTCTTTGAGTTGAATAGTTTTTCATAATTGTCTAGGTTATTTATATTTCCTCTTTTGTCTTTTCATCATTTTATGATTTCTTAAGATCTCTCCATTTGCTAAGGATATAACTATTGATAATATTAAAACAATGATACATTCATTAAAAATTAACCTTTGTCATGTGCACTATGCATCCTTATTCCAGCTACTAATTGGGTTGGGAACATTCCACTGCTGTTTATATTTTTTAATGTACAGATGTGCTGAGGGTTTTGTTTCTCAGGTTATCGAATCTATTAATATTGTCCTTTATGGTTTTTGTCTCAAGCAACATGTCATAACTATCTTCTTCATGTATATAGAAATACATATTTTTCTAGTACTTCATGACTTTGTTTTTATACTTAAATCTTTGATCCATATGGTATATAAGTTGTATATGGCATAAAATTCAGATCTATTTTTTTCCCCAGATGGCTGGTTTTCCTAACAATGCTTACTGAATAATTCTTCTTTTCCCTACAAATTTTAAATGCCATGTGTATCCATATACCAAGTTCTCAAAAATACTTGAGGCTGGACCTGTATTCCATCCTACTGACCAATCTGTCTACATCCAAATTGGTACCAGGGTGCCTTTTTTCCCCAGAATTTTTGAGTTTGCTTTAATGTGTACTTTATATTAGAAAAGGAACTCGTAGTTTAGAACTGATTTTAGCTTTTTCTCCAGGCTTCTTTAATTATTGTATCTTTATGCTCTTCAATATCGCATATCATATATTGCTATTACGTTTTGGTATTTTCTTGCCTATTTTTTAAGCTTTTATTTTTCAAGATGAACTTTAAAAAAATTCAATGGGATTTTCATCTTTTTAAAGAACTTTATTTGTGGGGCGCCTGGGTGGCTCAGTTGGTTAAGAGACTGCCTTCGGCTCAGGTCATGATCCCGGAGACCCGGGATCGAGTCCCACATCGGGCTCCCTGCTCGGCGGGAAGCCTGCTTCTCCCTCTCTCACTCCCCGTGCTTGTGTTCCCTCTCTGGCTGTGTTTCTCTCTGTCAAATAAATAAAATATTTAAAAAAAAAAAAAAATAAAGAACTTTATTTGAATTTATTTAAAATCTTTTCCTTTACTAATTCACTCAACAAATACTTATTTGTCACTTACTATGAGCCAGGAATCATTCTAGGGATTGGGGAAACAACAGAGGACGAACAGAATGAGGAAGCTTAGACTCAAAGGACAGAAGAGAAAAACAATGAACAAGATAAATAAATACAACTGAGCTTGTTAAATAGACATTAAATAGAAAAAAATAAAGAAGGGAAGGGAATGTGAAATATCACTGGTGGTGGTTTTCAATCAAGTTCTCCTTGAAGCAGATGCCAAGAGAATCTGATGGGTGAAAGATTCATTGGGAGAGGAACCTGTGAAGGATAAGAGAGCAGAATAAGACAGAAGCACTTTCAGACACCAATGGAAGTGTGACACCCACAAAAAGAGAAAGGAGGTGGGTGTGGGTAGAAAGGACCTCGAGAGAGACTGCTGTGCAGCTCTGGGAAAGTCTCAGCAGGGGTGATGGAGAGCCTGGTGTAGGCAGTGAGCGATAGACAAAGAACTCATCTGAAGAAACAGTCTTGCTGTATAATAATGCATAATAGTACACCACCATGCTCTCTCATTGGTTGGAAGCAATCAGGGGCGTGGCCTTTCCGCGGTGAATTGTATTGGAGCCAAAGGTGTGGCAGATGCATGCATTAGGTTCTAAAGAGTTGAGAAACAGGTGTCTTCGACCCTCTATCCTCACCACAATGGGAAAAGTGGTAATAATTTCAGTGGGCCGGTTTTATTTTTGAAGATTTTATTTATTTATTTGAGAAAGAACGTGAGCATGGGGTAGAGGGAGGAGCAGGCTCCCTGTTGAGCAGGGAGCCCAAGGAGGGGCTCCATACCAGGACCCTGGGATCATGACCTGAGCCACCCAGGGGCCCCTGCTGGGCCGGTCTTAAAGTTTAATGCATACATGTTGTACATTTTTTATTGATCCATAACTATTCTATAATTTTGGTTGAGATTATGGATGAGGTGGGGTTCTTTTTCAAGTCCTTTGAAAATTAATTATTGCCAGAATGTAGGAAATCTAAATTTTGCCTATTTATTTTATAACCTGCCACCAACCAAATTCTAAATTTAGTTCTTAGGCTGAGGGGTGCCCGAGTGGCTCAGTTGGTTAAGCTTCTGCGTTCAGCTGAGGTCATGATCTCAGGGTCCAGGGATGGAACCCACATCCAGCTCCCTGCTCAGCACAGAGACCTGCTTCTCCCTCTCCCTCTGATGCTCCCCTGCTTGTTCTCTCTTGCTCTCTTACTTTCTCTCTCTCTCAAACAAGTACATAAAATCTTAAAAAAAATTAGTTCTTACGCCGAGGTTCTATCTTGTTAAGAATATCATCACAAATAGTTTTAACTCTGCAGAAAGTCATGCTCCATTTCTTTTTTTATCCTAGGTTGAAATATAGTGATAATAGTGGATAAATTCACATTCAGGAAAATCCCCCCTTAGGTTTTACAGTGAAGAATTATGCAGGATGTTCTATGCTAAGATATGTTAAAAAAAATGCGTAGGTCAATTTTCCAAAGAAAACTTTAGCTACCAAAATTAACTTAGGAAATTGATCTAAGAATATAGTCTTCGCTTGTCTTTCCATAAAATTGTAAATAATATACTCTTATACACTTTCTGTCCCTCCGTATTTGTGTTCATATCTTTCATCATTACTAGTATTTTGTGGTTGTGTTTTTACTAATCCTTTTTCCTCACCAGACATCGAGAAGTTTCTTTCTTTTATGGGTCTTTTCAAAAAACCAGTTCTTTTTTTTTTTAATTTTTTAAAAATTTTATTTATTTAACAGAGAGAGATCACAAATAGATGGAGAGGCAGGCAGAGAAAGAGGGAGGGGAAGCAGGCTCCCTGCCAAGCAAAGAGCCGGATGTGGGACTCAATCCCAGGACCCTGAGATCATGACCTGAGTTGAAAGGCAGAGGTTTAACCCTCTGAGCCACCCAGGCACCCCCAAAGAACCAGTTCTTGAAGTATCTATCATTTCTGCATTTTTTCTTTCCTAATTTATTAATTACTGCTTTTATATTTGTTGATTTGTTCTTTGCTTAATTTAATTTTATTTTCACAGGCTTTTAAGGAGAAAAAGTGAGATATGTTTGTGCCTTTTAGAGTTAACACCAATCTAGCTGCATCTCTAATCATAATATTAATAATTACACATCACAGGCAGCATGGAATTATGACCAATGATGTAGACTGTGGTCTGGTGCCAACTGCCTGGGTTCATATTCCAGTTCTACCTCTGACAGCTGTGTGCATGGACAGGAGTTTCCACACCAGTAAGATGAGGATTATTATTATTTTTTAAAGATTTTATTTATTTATTTGACAGAGAGAAACACAGTGAGAGAGGGAACACAAGCACAGGGAGTGAGAGAAGGAGAAGCAGGCCTCCCGCCGAGCAGGAAGCCCGATGTGGGACTCGGTCCTGGGTCTCCGGATCATGACCTGAGCTGAAAGCAGTCGCTTAACCAACTGAGCCACCCAGGCACCCGAAGATGAGGATTATTATAATAAAACTTAACCTCATAGGGTTACCATGAAGATTATTTGAGTTAATATTTTGTAAAGCTTTTGAAACAGGACTTGGTGCACAGTAACTGCTATGCAATACAGGAATAAATGACATTTATGGAATACTTTATCTTTTACAAAGCATTTTCAGATTAATTTTCTCCATTAGTTATCATGACAACCCCATGAGGCAAACAAGTCTCATCCCTTCTTTGTATTTGACAAAACTGTAAATCCAACAAATCAACCTCCATGACATCACCAGTTAGTGAATGGAAGAGTCAGATCTTATGATCCCATGATCAGTGAGTGGCTTAAAGTTCAAACAGCTCTTTTGTTTGGGGAGTTTGGGTGGACACAGGGAAGTCCCTGCTTAGACACTGGCAATTGTTACGAATTTTGAGCCCTTTAACTGAATGGCAAATTACCCAAGACTGGGACCAGTAGTCAAGAGTCAACTTCAGGAAGAGCTTTGGATTCTGGACCCTGGACAAGTGTGGCCAGCAGCAGCAGGTAGAAGCCAAATGAGACCTGATCTAAGAGCAGGAGATGTGTCCAGTCCTGGTGCTGCCTGGTGTTACTTCATGAGCGTGAGCAAGCCACTTCGTTCTGCTTTGTGTCAATTTTATCAAATATTAAGTAGGGAAAATAAAATTTGCCCACTTTGCCTCCAATGTCACTATAGGGTTCAAAATATGCAGATGGGAGTGAAACATTTTGAAAGTATATTGAGTTTTCCACAAATGCAAGATTCTGTGCATGGTAGAGGTAACTGCTCTACTACTTTCTTTGCTGACATAGTGGGAAGTGAAAGTGAAAAACAGCTTCCAGACAACATGCTTGCCCCCAATTCTTTTTTTTTTTTTTTTTTTTTTTTTAAGATTTTATTTATTTGACAGAGAGAAACACAGCCAGAGAGGGAACACAAGCAGAGGGGAGTGAGAGAGGGAGAAGCAGGCTTCCCGCTGAGCAGGGAGCCCGATGTGGGACTCGATCCCGGGTCTCCGGGATCATGACCTGAGCCGAAGGCAGTCGCTTAACCAACTGAGCCACCCAGGCGTCCCTGCCCCCAATTCTTAAGCCCAGAAAACTTCTTCCAACTCTTCCTCACACCAAGAGCATCATTATCTTTACACTGGATGAAAAAATATCTACCATATTTCTGAACAGAAACCTAATTCCCTCGTGGCTTCTCTTGCACTGTGAACTGTAAGTAACAGAACACAAAAGAATTTTCCACAGGCACTGTTTTCCATGGCATGCCCAAAACCACGCTGGAAAGAGAGGGAACCAAAAAAAAATCCCCTTGGCATTTAGCTCTTCCTTACGTTGTAAGAGTGTGAGCCTGCTGGGGAAAATAATCGTATTAAGAGGGAAGGAGAAAGATCCAATTCTGGGTTATATTACCAGAACTGTTTTTATAACTATATATTTCTCCAGATTCGAGTAATCATCCACTGAAATCCTTTGACGTTTAATTCATTCTATTTATTTCTTTTTTTTCCAACAAGAACTGAATTTATTAAGTATGTAGTCTTTTCTTGATGAATAACTACTTTTGATTTTCTTAAAGTTTTTAAGATGGGAATTGGAAGAAGATGTGCAAATCACTACAAGATGGGCAGGTGAGTGTGGGAGGCTGCTAGTCTTCTGTTCCAAATAGAATCCCATTAAAGTTCAACAAGGGGATATGAGCAGCTAGATTTTAGATTTCTCCCTCTCTCTGCAAATGACAGAGTTGTTTTTTGAGAGCTGACAGGCTTTATCCTTCATGAGTTTCATTCCTCCGTTGCTCTGTGTGTGTGTGTATGGAGGCGGGGAGGAGGACAGCCAGGGATAAGGAAGGAGGAGAAAAGGAAAGGGAGAGACAAAGAATCAATGTCCAATGTATGTGCAGGAAAAGACCCAGGCCAGACTCAGCATTTGAGGGGATTATCTATAGCCACCCCTAGATGCTAGTGATGCCCCACTCAGGGAAGGACCCCCATTGCAAAAGAACTGTCTATCGAAAGCTCTTGTGAACTTAGGCTGATCTTATTCAAATTTAGTTTATGTCCCTAATGGGGAAGATTACTGTGTCTAGCTCTTCTGTCCTTGTCAGATCATGCAGGAGCCGTGAAAGGTTGGAGGCCAGCAAGGGGCAGAAAGGAGCTGCCTGGTGTTGCCAGGTAACCAACACCTGTTAGTGGCAACACCATACACACACACCATCTCCTTTAACCTACTAGAAAGTTCCAAGAGACCCAAACATTTGTATATTTTGTTCACTGTTCTATCCCCAATGCCTTACACATAGCAAGTACCCAATAAACATTTGTAAAATGAATGAATGAATTTTTACAATTCAAATGAGAATGGAATAACAGTCAATCTAAGATGAAGAAGCTAAGATTCAGAGTCCTTAAGGAGTAGACAAGCTAGGATTCAAAGCCAGTGTGTCTTGACTCCACAGCTGATGTCTTTCGGGACACAATGCCATTCTCCCATAACAAACTGGAATGTCAGCAGAGGAGAGGATGGACAGGGAAATAGAAATCACATTTTATGAATCACTGAGGAGCTGAAGAATCTATTTGAGAGAAGTAACACCTCAAGCTAACAAGCTCTGGAGAGCCCCCTTGCTTTTTCTGGGCTTCTGGTCATCACCAGTGAGATGAAGGGATTGGACTAGACCAGAGTGTAAGCATTCAACACATGTGGCACCATTCTTCACTTCAGCTCCGATAGCAGACATTAATCATTGATCACAGCATTCTTTTCCATTGAACTTGGATGCTACTTCATAAATACTCTCAACAGCACTCTATGCAACCCTACCCACTGATTAAAGTTGGCATGCATGAGAAAGGCGCTTTGACTTCTCTTGACCAGATAATCTCTGATGTCCCTCAAATTTATTTCTATCAATTAATTCATCACTCTTTTTATCTTGCTGTGTATATTGCTCAGCACACTGAGATACCATGAACAACGAAAGCTTCCAATCTTTGCTGAAATCGGTAACATAAAAATCAGGTAGCTTCGAGGCTCTGGGTTTATCCTTATATAGTCCTCTATTGAAACTACTTTCCAGATAGAAAAAAAAATGTCTTAACTACAAATCATCTAAATATTGGTGATAAAAAGATTCCCTTTCAAGACTAAAGCAATACCTATTACAAAGACTGTATTCCAAGAGCAAGATAAATTAAAGTAAAAAGTTGGGACAGATTTTAGAGTTAAAGTATTGGCTTCATGGATTAGCTTATAGTCAACATTTTCTTGAGTTACACATACAGTGAAGATTGCCATGAAATAATTGACACATTGAAAATAACATTATCTGAGCAGTATCACATCTGGATTCTAGCCACGCTCAAGGAATATAAAATAAAGTTTTTTATGATAGCCTCACACCTGGGTATCTGGCTTTTAATGGCTTAAGAACAGCAAAAGTAAAGATTTCATATTGATTTTTTTCAATAACTTCTATTTTATTTATTTTTTAAGATTTTATTTATTTATTTGACAGAGAGAGAGAGATCACAAAGAGGCAGAGAAAGAGAGGGAAGCAGGCTCCCCACTGAGCAGAGAGTCTGATGTGGGACTCATCCCAGGATCCTTAGATCATGACCTGAGCCAAAGGCAGAGGCTCAACCCTCTGAGCCACCCAGGCACCCCTCAATAACTTTAAATGACACAAATAAACTTCAGTACCTCATAAGGTATTCCACCAATACCATAAAAGTATAAAACTTAAGCACAATGTTTAGAAATTCTAACATTTGTGGTTCTACCAGGGTCACTGGCTAAAAAGAACAGAAGTCAACTCTAATTGATGTAAATAGGAAGGGAATTATAAGAGGATATTGAGACATTCAAGGAATGGATCTGAAGGCTGGAGAAGTAGGCTCAGAAAATAAAAAGTAGGGCACCTGGGTGGCTCAGTGGGTTAAAGCCTCTGCCTTCAGCTCAGGTGATGATATCAGGGTCCTGGGATCAAGTCCCACATTGGACTCTCTGCTCAGCAGGGAGCCTACTTCCTCCTCTCTCTCTGCCTGCCTCTCTGCCTACTTGTGATCTCTCTGTCAAATAAATAAATAAAATATTTAAAAAGAAAGAAAGAAAGAAAGAAAGAAAGAAAGAAAGAAAGAAAGAAAGAAAGAAAGAAAGAAAATAAAAACTAGGGCACCTGGGTGGCTCAGTCCTTAAGCATCTGTCTTTGGCTCAGGTCGTGGTCCCAGTGTCCTCTGATCAAGCCCCGCTTCAGGCTCCCTGCACTCCCCCTGCTTGTGTTTACTCTCTTGCTGGCTCTCTCTCTCTGTCAAATAAATAAATAAAATCTTGAAAGAAAGAAAGAAAGAAAGAAAGAAAGAAAGAAAGAAAGAAAGAAAGAAAGAAAGAAAGAGGGAAGGAAGGAAGGAAGGAAGGAAGGAA